>PNEQ01055394.1:0-17580 GCA_003012365.1 Medauroidea extradentata
GGTCAATTAAAATTATAATTAAAAGAAACCTCGTGTTATTGCTCTCTGGGAATCGGGCATGTTTAACTCCACTGAGGCACAAACTGTGTTCTCAGGCAACGACTGTATTTTCTCTTGCTTTTTAAATTAGCCCTCAAATTAACTGTAAGGTAGATAGATAGAGGACTTGTCATAACCTTATAAGGAAAAAAACCTTACAACTCCTACCATGAATACTAGTGTATATCAGGGGTGTGTTCAGTTGTGGTAATCTGAGTGACCACCACGAGAGTATGTATACAAGTTGACTGAGTACATGGTTGTACTGCGATTACAAGATGGTTACTAGCACAAGTCTACATTTATGTACACTGCCCACCTACATGTACACCTGAAGTGATTGCTAACGAGAATGTGAGGTGATAACTGTGTATATGGTTGTTGGAATTTTATTTAATAATTATGTACATGTAGTATTGTATGGTTTGTGAGATGAGCGTGGTTTGTGTGTGTGCTTGTAAGTTAATGCATGTAGTATTATGTTATTGAATCTATGTATGAATGTATGTATGTGCTTGTAAGTTAATGTATGTAGTGTATGCATGTAGGTATGAATGTATGTATGTGATCTATAAAAATCTAGTGAATGTTTTATATAACATAAAGAGTCAATTACAGTGAAGTTGATGGGAAATGTGCAAGAGAAACAAACACTCGCCTCAGGAGACAGCATCCAAATGTCAGCAAATCCATGTATAATGGGTATATATACTGTTGACTGGAGTAGGGGTGGGGGAGCATTTTATACTGGTGATTTTCCCAGCCAACCTCAGTTGAGCTTCGGCAGTCCTAAGGAGAGGATGTCTCTAGAGGTGAACAAGCAGGGTAGAGAGGGGTAGAGCTAGGCATGACGGGTTTAGGATAGATAGGGCTGGAGAGACTACAGAGGTATGCAGAGGCTACAGAGTCATGCATAGGCTACAGGGGAGGGGCAGGAGAGGCTACAGGGGTATGCATTTATGCAGGACAGGGGTAGGCTAGAGAGAGGAGGCAGGAGAGGTTACAGGAGTATGCTTCAAGACAGGACAGTGGTAGGCTAGAGGGAGTGGGCAAGAGAGGCTACAGGGGTATGCTTTAATGCAGGGGTATGATATAAGGACAGGGGGCTATGACAGAGGAAGGGGGTATGCTATAATGCTTAGATAGGTTAGTAAAAGCAAAGGCTACAGAGGTATGTCATAAGGAGAGGGAGGGGCATAGATAGGCTAGTACAAGCATAGGCTACAGGGAAGGGGACATCCACTTCCCCCTCATGGCACTTAGGCATAACTTGTACCAAAAGTGTCAATTCCCCTCATTTCCCCTTCCCTCCTAGGTGCGGGGCTTAGGTTGTCAGCCAATCACAGGCCTCATGGCATTTAGGTACTATTCGTACCAAAAAAAAAACCAACAACCAATCCCAGCCAAGATCACGCCCCCTAATTGTCCTCTAGGCGAATAGCTGCCCCCAGGAGAGGGGGGACTAATGATATTAAAGTGCACCTTATGCCGGTTTTGCTCCCTGTTGTAAGGAGACCCGCATGCTCCCCCTACTAAGTCCTACTCATGTCTCAAAATGAAATAACTGGGAACAAAGAAAATTACCATAAAAGCACAGTACGGAATTTGCTACAAAGTCGCATACAGAATATACTCATTAATTCACAGCTTGATGTCTAATCGGAAAAGCATTATGACGTGAATTGTGCATGCCGGGTCATTGACGATAGGACATCTGATTGGCAAGTCAGTTTGGCATTAGTCATGAAAAAAAAGAACGTTCCAGGTAGACGTAGTGTTATATGAGTTACAGAGCGTTTTAAACAACACCGTACTCTAGTAAAGGTTAGGTCGGATGAAATAAACAATATGCTAAATATAGACGTTATATGTTGAAATTACCTGCGTATAACAATCCACATCAAATATCACTACTTACTCTGTAAACTGTAATTGCAGATAGAGAGAACTGGTTTTCACGAAATCACAGCTTCACACTTCTTTTTTTGCTTTTCTGAAATGTGTCAAGTGTTGACGTGTGGTAAGATGCAACATCTACTTATTTTCAGATTCCATTAATTGAAACATCTTGTATTTGTCCTAATACTCTGTAGTGTAGTCGGTTAGGCTCCGGTGTACGGTGCTCGAGGTCATGGGTTCGAATCCAGCTCGAGAATGTATGTTGTGTTGTACCTTGACTTCACAAGACCTCGTTGTTAGATAGTCCTAAGACCCTCTCCCTTCACCTCACCAGCGTATAAGTATCAAGTTAACAAACGCGGCAGTTGATGCAGTACATGACTAAAGTCAGCGAGTATGTCACACGAGCGTTTTAGCAATTGTTACATTTTCATTAGGTAATTACATATTCGAAACTAATATTTAAATCGCAATACTTCGTAAATACAATTCTTCTCAGTAGTTTATTTCAATTATAGTGACAAAAGAATAATGTGCATGTTTCTCATTATGTCTTCGAACTTTAGAAAATAGTATTTCGTGGTCCGTATGGCTTCAGTTCGAAAAGACGTTGAATTTTTCTAATAATTACCACACATAAACTGCAAAGTCGTAGTATGACAGCTAATTACAGAAAAATAAATTGCAACCATAGTAATTTTTACTTTGCGAATGTTATACTCCTTTTAGTGTTTACTTATGGGCTATAAGTCCACCAAAATATCAAATAATTAGCTGAAACATTGTATTTTTACATACAAGTACGTATATTGTAATGCAAGTATACCGTAAATGTGGGTATTCAGGAGGTTCGGGAGAGATAGTAATTTGAGTGGAAGGTAGATGACGCGAAAACAAGCCTTCATTGTCGGTGAACCTGTGTCTTGTAATGACAACCTGCGAAGTTACACGGGCAAACACTAAGGCGCAAATTTGAATGTCGCGCGCTCTTCGCTGGCTGAGTAGATGATTGAACACAGCCGAGTGAGCACTGGGATAACGCCGGCGGCAGGTATATGGGCGTAAGTGCAGGCTTATGTTCAACATGTCGTTGTCTGCGTTCGAGATGCGAAGACGGGTGAACGATAAGGGTGAGGCTGAAACGTTCGGTGAGAACCGCTTAGATTTTATTCACGGGGAGTTATAAACTGGCGCGCAGAGTTTTCTAGTAGTAGCCGTAGGATGTATGGGTATTGGCAATTACAAGTGAAACTGTTTGGCAGTAATTACTAATTATTGCAGTACGACGAGGTCTTGTGTAACGTCTGCCGAACTCAAGAATGCCATGATGTCCAGCGTAGAACGGCGTCAGAAACAGTAGAATCCCAAAAAACCGCCGATCAGCGGGAACCCTCACCACGTTTCTCATACCTATGTGAAAAGTCTGGGCTCGACCCTGCCGGGAACCATACCCGACCTGCCAAGATGGAAGGCGAGCTACGACGGCAGCTTCAGCCTCGCAGTGCATGTTTGTACAAGACAGGCAGTCGCTGCCGTGTGTAGCTCACAGAGCTAATGTCGTTGTCCCGATGTTCTCGTTAACCAGCCACTGACTGGCTCGCCTTGTCCTCACCAAGTATGAACACAAGGCTGTACTCAACTACGCCAGATCTCGGGGGCTTCACATGGGCTGCACACTTCACTGTCGTAACTTGTCTAAGTACAGCGCTATCTGCTGTTGCTTGTTCCTTGTTTTCTGCTTACGAAAATAAACTCATTCGCGTTTGAAATTTGTTGCAGCGAGATTTGAGTGTTCCTTTTTAAGAGGAAATTTATTATCGTGCATTATATTCGTTTACCTGCGAAAATAACACTCACGCACACAAGCTTGTATGCACGAAATGTATAAGCAATGCGGCATTTTATGCGTACGCCACAATCACCTCTATAGCGTATTTGCCTCTCAGCCGTAAACATACAAAATATTTCTCAACAGGTGGCGCCTTTAGGAAAAGTGTTCGAGAGTGAGACAGATGTCAGTAGAGTGCCTTGCGCTTAGAGGCGATGAAGCAAATAACTAGCATTCAAGAGTCGTCCTTATATACCGCATGCCTGCGGGTCCCTAAAGCGCTTGTTGCAGTGTTATTTCACGTGTCAAAAGTCAAATGGATTGAACTACTTCTGGTAGGACGTACTCGTATACGTATTGAGCGCTAAAACCACCCAAAAAAAAGCGCTTTTGCAGTGGTGGCTACACAGAAACACCGTTTTGTGGTGACTGCAAAATGTTTTGTCATTATGGACCTCACAAAATATTTTTGCAGTGGTCACAAACTTGTTTGGTAGTTACTGCAAAACTTTATTGGGGGCAGCAAAAATATTTAGTAGTAACCACAAGAAAATTTGGTAAGGTCCATAATGACAAAATATTTTGTGGTGACCAATAAGTATTTTGTTCAGTGACGGTTGTTGCCAGGTAGAGCTCAAGTTGCAGAGAACTATACATAGTTGTGTGCTAGTTGACACTACAGCCACTGACACGCTGGTATGTAGGTGTCGCATATTACTGACTGGTCACAACAGAATAGTAGATATTTAATGGACATTGATATACGGCGGCGTGTTCACACGAGTGTACAGATCTCAGCAACTTGTGCCCTTTCTACCAACAACCCTCGAGCCGCCATCGCCACTGCAATTTTGGCTATTATATTAAGTTTTAGTGACTTTCCGATGGCGAGAAAAATATTCCTAGTAGTAGGCCGACGCGATAATTTTATTCAATTTTGAGAGTGACATTAATATTTAGAATATAAATAAATTATCTGTCTGATCAATTAAAGCAATTTTATTTTTTACACAAATGTCAAAATTGTTTTTGACAGTTACCACATCACAAAAAAATTTAAGGTCCCTTCGAAAATTTTACTACACAATGTTTTACCTTTTAAGATAAGTCCTCGCCTAGCGCATGGACGGCCTTGTATAGCGTGTCACACGTGTTGTGTTTCTACACGAAGCAGCTTAACTTACTCACATTATATTTATCTACGAAACTACGATTCTACTGTTATAAAAATTCAGCACGCTTCTTGGACACAGGATTTTTGGGCCTCTCAAAATGGCTAAAACGGCATTTTTTTAGACTTCTGTTAACTCCGAAAATACCTCCTGAGTTCGTAAAGTGCAACACGAGGTGCGTGTATTGGCATTACTTTATACTATCATAAAAAAAATGTTAGGGTCACCGCTTAAGGTCTTGTAGACAAATGACTTCTGCTCTTATCGCTCCGTTGTTTCCACGCGTTAAACTCGGTCATTTGATACCGATACATACTCCTCTTAAAGCCTTTAACGGTGTATAAGACGGAATATCATAATTTTATATTTATATGAAATACTTTTGCAGACGTTGATTGGGAGTATATTTTCCTATTTAAAAAATCTAACCCAGTTATTCCATAATTATATTTCAAAATCAGAATTGGATTTTTTTTATACTTCGTACACCCCCTACCTGAAAACCTATGAAATAACGTATCGCGGGTTACGGCATGAAGCATATAAAACCAGTACGAAATAGTTTTGCATTTTAAAACAAAAACTACTAAAAGTAGCAAAAAATTCCAAATTTCATAATTTTATTTTAAATTAAAAAATATAACGAGTTCATAGGCCTATATACATCAAGCTGTAGCCAGTGACATAGTTTTACTGTGAATTTGTTCGTTTCATTATGTTCATTGGTTTTTGGGGCGGGAAGGGGGGGAGGGAATTATGAATTAAAAACATGCAAATATTAACTCTGAAATGCTGTTATTGAAAAATTAGCTGGTCTATTTTTTTTTTCAAGAGGTAAATGTACTCCCATGTAGCACCTACATACTTAACTATATTTCATACGAATATAAAATTATGGCTTTCCTTTTCTTGAACATCTTTAAGCAGTTCTCCATCAGAAATACATTATTGTGTTTTAGCTCGGGATAACCGCTAAACTAGTATGATTTACCTGTAATAACTGTTTCCTCGTATTACAAATGTTTAATTATTGTGGTCTTGATGTAATGTTTTATCAAAAGTTTTACCGTTTTTCTGATTAACTCAAGTTGAATACTAACTTACCTACATACCTAAAAAAACTCACAACGAAAAATGGTATCATGAGATAACGAAAACTTTTACGGTTATGATGCCAAAGTATGTAGATTGGGCTAAATGTTTATGAAAGCTTATTTGTACCTGCAGCAAAAACAAGCACGTATTATCAGTGTAGTTCATATCAGTATCATACAGGATATTTGCGGTTAAAGTGAAGTTATTTACATACTATCTTGTAAGAACAATAATAAAAAATGTATTTTACTGTTGTTTTAAACGAACTTTTGATTTCGGGAAATTATATTTGTGAAACGGAAAAGGAAAGAAGCATTTTGTAGGTGAAAACGTAAATTGACTTATCGATTTATCCTTGTAGTGGTCAAACGTTATGAATCGTGTAACACAAAAATCACATTTCGGTCTACAGTTTTGTATTTTAATCAACCAAAGAGAACGTTTTGATTATAATGCATTACATATACATACGTGAATTCCACGGACTAAGAACGAGCGTGATTCTTACTCGTAGAGTTGCCCGTTGAGTCTGTGCGAAGAAATTGTTGCAAACAGAAAATATAAACACAAATTAAACAGCAGAAACAAATAATTTACTGAGTAGACCTTAACTTTTAATTTCCTCTCTCCTGCAAATTATATTTGACCGACAAGCGGTCCCTTAACCCTTTCCACAGCACATTTATTGCGTTTATTACTTACACTGGCATGTTTATAACAAAAGTGGAGGAAAGATACTGACTGACAAAAGCAAAAGTAAACATGGCTTTAAAAGTACTTACTTTATCGTGTAAAGAGCGACTATACCAGAACTGTACTGCCTCTTCTATCATTGTCATAAATAATACAAATTGCAGCGTTCCATAAATTGCTGAAAGGAACACGACATTTAGAGAGGGTAAAGTGACTTACCGAAAGAAAAGTTGAAGGTTTGGTATGTCTCAATGTAGTTCTTGCGTGTGCGACATTATGTATTTTTTGGTTAAGGGTTCACATCTGAAATAGCGCATTTATACTGAACTTTTTGTTATTCATCTTTAAACAGTCGGACCGTGTGAAATAATCGTCATTTAGTATTATAAGATTCAATTTTGGGGACTAGATGGGAACAAAAGATTTCCGCGATTTGCCTCTGCGTCACATAACAAACGTTCGGGATCGTCAGAACTTGGCACCTCATTACCTGAAAGTTGACAAATAGTGGACGTAATGCTGTGCTGTGGATGTGTTATGTGTGGCGTGGACCAAAAGGATGACGGTAAGTGGGAATGCGAAGACCAGTATATACTGGCGTTGTTACTGTATTTGTATAGGCCATTCGGAATAAAGTGAGCACTAAAGATTTAACCTTTGAAAAAAATCACTAGCCGTTACTGCATATAAGCCAACATTAACAACAGTTACATTATTGTTTGTATGGTTGGTAGCGAATAACTGCATGTAGTTCCGTGTATTTTCTTATTTGAATACAGCATTAGTGAAACAACATCAATTGCAAACGATCTCTCTGTATTTAATATACTTTAAAATATTTATTTAAGTTCTTACTGACATACCTACTGACTGTACAATTTTATTTTATTAGCGGCAGCAGAAAGCGACGCAACCGAGTCGATTGTCGTTGGCAGACGCCGCTAACTCTTCGCGCCACAGAGATAGTTTAAAATTTCACCGACAGATGGCATCAGAGTTAGGTTTTCGCCGCTTGGAAGCGAATTGCGTCATTCAGTCTGTTTGTCCGTTATGTAATGAATATCGGTTTTTGATAAACACATCTAAATTCTAAAAGTATTAGAAGTGACTGTTCATGAATATCATTGCTAAATTATGTGAAGTCATTAGTAATGTATGTTGTTATGTTTTATGATCGCCAGCCTGAGTATCTGGAAATAGAAACAGCATTTTTTCCCCCTGTTTCAAACATTAAGAAAATATTTATTGTTTCTCTTTACGTGCGTCGTCGTCGTTCATTACAGAATGCTTATATTCTTGAGTTGCGTGTGCCGTGTGTGTTTTTAGTGGCGGTTTTGATTTAAAAGATAGAATATACTGTACATGGATTTCCGATAATCGTAACGGTAATAGCGCCGTTAGAGTAGACGCAGAGAAACCAGTGTTATAAGACGTTTACTCGCAGGTATTTATAACTAAGATTACTACTGAGAATAGCACATATTCAACACCCGTGCATTTAATGAGTACATATTGTAGATACAATTTATCGGAGCATTGTAATGTAAATGTAAACATTGTACAAGACTATGTAAATAAAAGCCCGTGGCAATGTTGATGTTTACATGTAGCGGAAAGATATAAACTGGCAGAAAATAGAAATTAATCAGGGCTTTTTTGAGTGCTCACTTTATTCCGAATCACCTATAGTACTATTCGTTCCTATTGTGAGTTGATAAGAAGAAACTGTGTGCAGTCCATGAAATGTTAAACAACCAAACCGAGTTGAAACAGGGGCGTCATTTCAGGTTTTTCCGGGGGGGGGGGCAAGATTTTGTTTTCTAACTACAGTGACCTTGTTGCATCTTTTTTATTAATTAAGCATGTATAAATTAGATACTTTAATAATAAAACTTCAGTTTTATGTCCTTAAGTTAGCATTATTTACATTTAAAAATACAAAAATTATATTTATACACAAAAATTCCAAATCCAGGGGGGGGGCATTTGCCCCCCCCCCCCCCCGTAGCCCCAAATGACGCCCCAGAGTTGAAATTTTGCTTCACCCTGTCTAACCGAGTGACATTTAGCACAGGCGTGTTGTCCAGAGTGCGATACTTGGCTGCAGAGAGCGACTAGTGTTGCAGTTGTGCGTGCAGAGAAGTAGACGACCTTGAGACTGAGGACTGACACGGTTGTAGACTTGCGAAACTGCTCTCACTATACACCTTCTAGTGTTCGTCTCAGTTACTGCCTTGATCACAGTGGCAGGGTCGTGCAAGTATAGTGATCAGAACACTCGACTATCACCACGGTGGTCCGGGCTCCATTACAGGCGGGCTCAACCGGGAGTTTTCATATGTTGGAAATGTGACGGACGTTGTCGCTTTGACCTGGGGATTTTATCGAGACTCTCCCGATCCTCCTGACCTTTACATTCCGTCGCTTCTTCATTGTGGGGCTTTATTCAATGTCGCCACTTGTCCAATATAAGCTTGTTAAAAAACTTCTCAATGTGTGCAAATGATATCTTAGGAACGTTACACATGTCTATACCGATACCAGATCCACCACTATTTGAGTTTTTTTTCTTTTCTGAAAATACCGAAAGAAGCTGTTATTGAAGTTCATTTAGATACGAACATTTTTGGGCAGATTCTTGAAAATAGGCATAGGCGTGTACACCGCGTCAACGACAGTAATTTCGAGGCACGGTAGTCAAGTCATAAGATTGTTTGGGCTCCGATCTCTGTGGTCCACTTACCAACTGTACGTATAAGGTCACGATCACAGTATATGTCTAGATCATGTTTAGGTCAACATCGGAAGTTTTGTACGACCGCGTTTAAAACTTACATGTTTCGAGGCTACTTACTTAAAACAATTAACTTTACAACCTCAACAAACTTATGACTTGAAATATACCCTATTTAATTATTGTCACATCAACACTCAACTTTCGTGACATTTTAATTGTTACGTTAGTAGTATGATTATGACGGAGTTGTGATAGGAGCCTAGAGGAGTTGCCAGGGCCGAGAAAGGTGCCACCTGCTCTCTTGTAACCTAATACCTCACAGACATTTTTTTAAACCAGACACCTCATCGCCATTTGTAACCTGACACATCATCGCCATTTGTAACCTAACACCTCATCGCAATATTATAACCCGACAGCCCGACGCCATCTTTTAATCTGACACCTAGACGCCAAGGTATCAAATTTTCAAAATTTCATACCAATGTATAAATTTCCAAAATTACCAGAAGATTCCAAATAATTCGCAAACACTTCAAAAAATTTAAAAACTGCAAACAATTACGAGAAATAAATATTTATTTGTTCCTTCATCTTGTTCACCTACTACTTTTCGACTGTCACGTGTTGTTGGGAACCGCCAAATCGACACCAAAGTATAAAATTTCCAAAAAAATTTCAAAATATTCCGAAAAAGTTTCGAAAAATCCAAAAACTCAGAAATTTTTGTTTTTTCTGCCATCCTGTTCACCTACTACTTTTCGACTGTAATTAGTTGTTGAGAGCCACCATCATTGTACTGGAACCTCGAGTGTCCACGGGAACCTTCGTTGCCATATTACCAGGCACGCGATTAATCGATTATCTAACTATAGTGTTGCACTGTATGTACGGTTTACATGCCATGCAGCCTAGATGGAGATATCACCCTCACAGTTTTTAAAGTGTATAGCTAAAAAATATCCTCTACATGTAAAATCAATCGATATTATTAATATAAAAATCACCTTTTCCTTTAATTTTCGTCGGTACGTCGCACGACACTGTGGTTTCGCCAGCTACTGCTGATGAGTGCTTATCTCCAGCACTGCTCACTTACACGTTTCTAGATACCACGTTTGTTAATAGACTCATGTACGCTCGCATCAGTAATGAATGGGTTGAGATTGATGCGGACTTGCGCACTTTTCTTAATAGGTGCCATTCCTTGCTTTGGACTCGCGGCAACACCTTCCACTTAAAGTTTATGCATGCATTCTACAGGACAGTAAATGTACGCGTAAAGCTTACGGTGTAAAGGATAACGTACTGAACATACAACTGTGTAATAGTTATCTGGAGTGCCTCATGCAAAAGTGACGGGTTTGGGGCACCCAACATCACATTGTCTATAGAGAATGTGTATCAAAAGTAGCGTTGTCGGCATCTGGCGATAAATGCTACATCAATACGGATGGAATCACGACTTTTCCATTGGGTCATTTATGCGTTCTTTCACAAAGTTAAAGTTACCAAAAATAGATAAATATTGCCTGCCTATCTGCCCGCTTGTCGTTCTGCTTGCCTATCTGCCTGCTGGCTCGCCTACACTGAGACTGTCTTGGCTGTCTACCTACCTCTGCACACCGAGGCTGTCTGTATCTCTACACTGTGGCTGCTCGACTTCTACGATCGCTCTACAGCATGCCTGACTTCCATTAGAGCATCCATGCTTAGCATTGTGTTGTAACTCTCCTTCTACTGTGCCATCCATGCCCTAGCTCAACTGAGGAATCTATGTCTATTCTCTGTCTCTTCAACCATGTCTAAGACTTGGTCCATAACTGTGTGTAGTGATGCAATCTGACAACTGTTTGTTCGCATCAATGCTGTTATATGTGTGATGTTACACATTAACTACATTAACTGCGTATGCATCAAAGTGTTTAGCCGCATATGTGCTGCAACTTGCTGAATAAGTCACACAGTGGAGCAATGAGCTGTGATGGACTGTGGAAAATGTGGCTGTGAGTGAATTTCAAGAATATGTTTTTAAGGGTGATAGTGCATTGAAAAAATAAACAATTTTTTTAAAACTGATATGTGTGCATTATTATTTCATTGTTCCCTGGTTTGTTTTTTCTTTAAAAAATTAACTACTTAAAAACAATTACAGTGAATAAAACTTAAATACTAAGAAGTAGTGTCTGAGGAGAGAGGGAACATCTACTCACCTTGCGAGACAGCAGCCAAATGACAAGAAAACACACTTAGAACAGGTTGTATACAGCTGGAGTGAGTGGTGGGCGACACTTGATTTATACTGGTTATCTGGCTGACCAACCTCAGTCGAGCTTCGACAGCCTTTGAGGAGAGGATGTGTAGGTTATAAGTCAGCAGGGGAGGGAGAGAGAGGATACTACTAATGGAGATGAGGGTTACAGGATAAATAAGGAGATGGGACAGCCTGAAGAAGACAGCGGGTAGAACTATGCCTTTAATGGATAGATAGATGAGAGGAAGGGGAATGGGGGCTGCCTTTAGGGTATTGGGGGCATGACATCAGGAGGACAGCCAATCACACTGTTATAAAACAGTAACAGTTTTACACAAGAGTTAAGGGGTTGGGTGGCTGTAGTCAGAGGTAGGCACTTGCACTGAAACTAGTTAATGGATAATGCTCTGGGTAGTTTTTATGGTTCAATGAACTACATTATCTAAATACGGTGTCTTAACTCTACATACTTTAAATTACAGAATACTACATGCTTATGCTACATAATTTAGATAGTAGGGGAGCAGCTGTTTTGTTAATTAAGTTTATACTCTGCTCTATGATGGGAGAACTTTCTGACGCCTTAGACCTCGTCGTTATAATGATGCCGGAAGCTGATGATGGAAGGTTCGGTTTGTGATGGACGGCTGCACCCAGGACCATACTGGCGAGGTGGTGACGGCTGGAAAGCTTGAAGAAGATAGACCCCGATTCCCCCAATACTTTGCATTATATTGCTGCACTTCAGTGCAGGTGGGTAGGGAGAATTACTAAAGCCCTTGTCTTGTGCAAGTACTGACCTAATTGCACTGTCGTCGTCAGCCCATTCTCCAGGCGAGTCTCTTGGTATTCATGACATTACCCCCAGTGATTCCAAAACTATATGTTCCCTTATCATAAGGGTTGGTCAGATTTTGAAATAGCGAACGTCATGTAACGGGTCAGTAGGTGCTCTTGTAGCTCTGTGGCAGTGAGAATTGGAATACGTTCTGACGGTAAGGAAAAACATATTAAAGGAAAAACTATTGCAGACAGACAGCCCACGTCTGGTGCAATTCTTCTGTTATTATTAGGTAAACGCTGAGCTGCATTGTTTTGCTGAAGGTGAAGGCTTGGTGTGTAGCATTGAGTAATAGCTATGATGTGCATCTCTTCTTTCGCGAATGAGGCAAACCATTGCGGGTGCAGGCATCGCGATACGCCTTTCTTTGTTAATAATTGTTATTAATGTCCGTTTATTGTTGGGTCTAACTAGTTGGCACAGTAACATTTCGTTAAGTTGATAGAAACTGAAATCGAATTGCATAAAAATAACATTAAAATATTGAAGAAAAATTTTAATTAATTTACTCTCCCTTCGCAAAAAAAAAAAAAAAAAGAAAAAAGAGGTAATAAATTGCGCTGAAAAGAATTGCAAAATTCAGATCTTTGTATCAGCTACATTTAGTGGTCATGAAAAAGTTTTAGGATATGGATTCAGAAGGAAAAACTTGAAATTTAGGAGTACATCAAATTGTTACTGTAACTGTGTAGAAATCATTTCTACAAAAGAATGAATTGGTGCACCTTGTACTCCTAAATTTCAATCTAAGTAATATGGTTACAAGAAACTTACACAGACTTAGCACTAAATAACATTATATAACTAACATTGTGTTTGACAAATTTGTAATGGCATTTTAAAGTGGTGTTCTTATATCGCAGTTATGACATTTTTATTCTTATTTCTTAACTCCCAGATACTGTAGTAGTCAATATAGGATATGTTTTATACCAATGATATTTTGAGTGAATTCTAAAGTACTATTGCGAGTCGCGACTGTCTGGCTGAGCGGCGCAATAAGATACAGTGATGGCAGAACTAAAATACCTTGTGGCTTGTATTACCTTGAGTGATGCCACGATAACAACCTGCACATCGCGATAATCGGAGAGCAGTGTAAGACGATATAGCAGCGGCATTAACAAAGAGGCTCGGCGTACATTGTGGTATATGTGTGTTGGCGGCCACCTGCGCCCAATATCGGGTAACAGAAAGAGATATCGTGGTCTAGAGTATTCCAGTTCATTCTCTATCTTGCGGGGATGTACTTGACCTTGGTGCGACGCATTAACAGGAAGTTTGAGATCAAAGACTTGCCGAGAGAATTCGAGATAATGGTAGAGTGAGTATATAAAAGAGAGCTGCGGCAGAGAAGAGAGAGTTTTTGGCTGGCGGGTGTCTGATGCGAGTTAAAGTGATAGTGACGAGTGGCGAGAAGTATAGGGTTGTGACAAGTGTTCGAAGGTGTCCAACAAGTTGGAAACGTGGCAAGTAGTGGGAAGAAGGTGTTTCTGGGCCACGAAAAGTTCATCGGTGCTCGTTCTTTGGGTCCACCATTGTGACAGAGAACTCATATAAATTTATTATTTTGATTTTATAACCTGTATGGAAATATTAGTTAATTGTTTTGTTAGATATCTATTATGAATAATCATTATAGACATATAGGTTTATTTTTTGTATAGCTAGTTGTAAATAAACTAGGTTAGCTTTATTAATTTTCTTTATTTTTTCAAAGACCTCTATCCCCAAACGTACCTAGCCCCAACTTGTAACAATACCTATTTTTGTGATATGAACGATACATTTCCCAAGCAAAATACATAGTTATGTTTCGTTTAACATTATGTTTTATAAATGTTTTATCAAAAATTCATAACATGTTTTTCAATGCCAAAAGTTCCATGAATTTAGCCAGAAGAAAAGTTGTGATTCAAAATTCAACAATTCTAGATGGTGATTATGACTCGCTCGTAAGCACTATACCCACATGGCACGTAGGTACTACTTGTACCAAAATGATATATACCCGTACTTCCCCTCACTAAATCTCTTCCCCTAAATATCCTCCCCTACTTCCCTTCACCTACTTCCCCTTCAGCCAACCATAGGCCTAATGGTACTTAGTTACTATTTGTATCAAATGGTCTTCCCAACCAATCACATCGAAGACCACGTCCCTAGCGACCTTCCTAGGCCCATCAGGGGCTTTACTCCCGTCTCGATGGGCAAGGCATATGTTATTCAAATGCATGTTGTACCAGTTTTGCTCCTAGTTGGGCCATAACATGCTATATGCCACTACTAATGTGTGTGTAATTGCTTGTGATACCTCGCCAAAATGTTCTGTGGGTTTTGATGAAGAATGTTGCTTCAAACTCATCTTGCTCCGAACTTGGTGTCTCACTTTCATCGACAGTCTCCGACTGATACTGAAGTTCCTCAAAGTCTATTGTATTAAGCATTTTGTCCAAGCGAAGGGGTTACTGTGATGCATCTTGACTCTTCTCAATTGAATCTACAAATGTGGCGAATTTGGTAAAGCGACCCTTAAGTTGTGCTCGCTTGGTTGCAAGTGTCTTCCTTCCTCCCTCTCCTGCCATGATTGTTTGTGATATCAGTTACTGCTAACACAATGCCTAAAGAGTAACAGGCAATGATACACAGACAGGTTCTGGAGTAGATTAAACGATATAACGGATCCCTCATACTGACCTTGGTGTTACTGAGGCGATTCACTGATAAGTGGCGCCGAATACATTTCCTCTACCTTGTTCTCGAAGTTGACACCGAAGCTCGTGCCTAGACGAGCACAAACATTGTAATCGTTCGTTGCGGTTCGCGAAGACAAGGCCACGAATATGTTTATACTTGCCTCCCACGCATGCCGTATTGAAACTGCTGCAAACTGAACTTGTCGCTGTACGTAGTTGCGCACGCATGCGTAACAGCGCACCGACCGACAGCTGTTGTCAAGCGTAGACGAATTGTGGCGCCGATAGACTTTCAACTGTCGAGACGAAGTTGTCCCTGTGACCTTACGGTAAAACTATTGTATTTCATGTTCCGTTCTGTAATCATGTCGGAGTCACAAAAAAAATTGACTACATAACAAAGAGAAGAGAAATTTTGAGCTCTTTTTACACTGTATTATTCGCACAAACGGAACATGTACACGTACTACTCGAGACTATGTTGACCAGAGTTCATTGTCGCGTGTGTCCACTGCATTGTGTCCAAGCTCACACTGCTGCAAAGACGATACAAGAGGAAGACTGGGAAGTCAATGCTTTCTCCATGTACCACGATTGACCGCGCGTTTGTGCTGCCACCTAGTTGACATCATTTTAAGTTCTGGTAACTAGCGCATCCTAGCGGCGACCATTGAACTACATGCTCGAGCCACGGCGTAGCGGGCTTTTCAAAATGGGGAGGGAAATTTAAATGCTTATTCTAGTATTAATTGTAACTGTGAAGCAGGTGTGCGCACACTGTAACACATGAACTATTGACTATAGAGAAAAAAAGTTTAGCAAAAATATTCCTGATGATGGCCAGATTAGATTAGATATACAAACTTATGTCTTGAATATACTTTGTGAGGCTTTTCCAACCCATTTTAATTTTTTTTTAATTTCAAAAAATTTTATTCTTAGCCATCATTGAAATACATTTTCCTTAATTTTTTCTCTTTAGTCAATAGTTGTGTTACTGGGTGCACACTTCTGCTTCACATTTACAATATAAAAAACAGTAATTTTATTAGCACTGTTTATTATACTTTAACAAGTTCTGGAAGGCCTTCGAGCCTTTGAATTATTTATTTTAACCCAAATTATAGTTTATGTAGAAAAAATGCTGAGAAACTTGGTATTTTTCTTTTAAGCCAAGAATTTAAATTGTGGTTGGCATTTAATTTACAAATGCATGTTAAATTTATAGTATTGACCAAAAACTAACTTTTTTTTAAATATAATTTAAATAGCTGCACGAGTATTAAATGGACGTTTGACTAGAATAAAATATACCTAATTAGAGAATGTAAATGAATATAATCTAACAAAAACTTCTGCAATGGATAACCAGTCCAGGGACCAGAACACATAATTATGCTGTTTATAAAATATAAGCGCCCATGCACTAACTTACCTCACTAAACTAAACACATTATTTTGTTGTAATATCATCAAGATTATATAAAACTGGGATACACCAACTGGGCATATTACACACACTATTCTGGAAAAGTGTTTTCTTGATGAGCTTCCAGGAATTATAACTATTGAGACTTAAAACTGAGCATCACAGTTAACACACAAAGAGGATTGTAATAAATTGTGTAATCAGACAGTTTAAGGAAATTTGGGATGTGAAGTATTAACAATGATATAGTAGCATCATTACACAGTTTTATCGTAGACATTTTTATTCTTAAACTGATGAAAATATCTGCAGCAAGTAGGCAACACTAGTAGTTATTAATTTTCCAAGTGGCAATTAAGAAAAACTTGTCATTGTATAATCACTCTGAAAGTAACTGCTCTGTCAGTAACTATTCTCCGAATAAAATAAAAATAATACCAAAAGATTTGTGAAATTTAATTATTCAACCTGTAGGTAGGCTTGTCATTTACCTAACAGATATTCTTGATAAAATAGAAGTAGGCCTATACGTAGATTACTTGTGAGAAGCATTATTTTCGTAAAGATATTGCACAACTAGTCAAGACTAATGGCCGATATTATAAACCTCTTTTGAATGACAACCAACTGCTATCCCCATAGAGAAAGCATTGATTAGCAGTTGGTTGTCATTCAAAAGAGGTCTATAGATACAGCCCTAAGTAAAAAATGACATTCCAAATCACTGTAAAGTGGAAACTTGGCTAAACAGTCAATAACCACTGAAAACCATAACAAAATGGGAAAATGGTGGGTACAAATTTTACAATAGCAAAAAAATTCTCAAAGTGCAAAACACAATTTTTATTTTAAAAAATAAGTTCGGTAATACAACATTTTATAAATTACATAGGTACA
>PNEQ01055402.1:0-19498 GCA_003012365.1 Medauroidea extradentata
TCTCTCCCCCTTCCCTGCTCTTTGCCACTCTTATCTCACCTCTCCTGCCATTCTTCCTTGCTGCCCCACCCTATTCATTACAGCCCTTTCACTTAACTGCGCCCCCATCGTAACCTCCCTGTTGCAACCGCTTCCCTTCGCACCCACTCCCCTGCTGCAACCCTTCCCCTACCGCACCCGTACCAGTAGTACCCCTTCTCCATCTAAACCCCTCTCCACCACACCCCTTCCCAGCCGTAACCCCCTTCTATCTGTATCTTCCCAGTCGCACCCCCTCAGCATCGCACCCCTATCCAAACGCACCTCCCCGCCACACCCCATATTCCTTCTTTTAGTGGCTTTCCTCTATCTCCTCCCCTTTTCTTCTCATCACTACTGTACTTGTTATCCCCTGCCCTCACCCTACTAGCTCTACATCGTCTTCTCTCCCTATGCCCAACCACCGGTAACTCCTTCGCCAGTACTGTATTTCCTCCTACCTTTGTCATGTGTATTCTTATTTCTTTTTCTCCTCCCCTTCTTCCCTTATCACTCCCCTAATCCATTTTTCCATTTCCACTGCCCTTAACCCTTCTCCCTTCCTTCAATCTTTTCCTGTCTCTACACCCCCTCGCCACCTCTGTTCCTCCACCCATCTTCTGCAACATTTTATTTACTGTACACCTCCACTCTTCTCTAACTCTGCTGTAACCTTTCTCCTTCCTCTCCTCACATCTGTACTACTGATTGGTTTCAGGACGAAACAGTACAAGTCTCGGATGTTGGACTTGCGTGACTGGCACATACGAGGTGGCATTATGGTGTTAAGTTATGAAATGTTTCGTGACCTTGTGTTACTGGGACCACGCAAACTGCGTAAGAAGACGGATGTTGAACAGCTTCATGAAGCACTTTTGGACCCAGGTAAAGAAACTTGCAAAATTTACTGTTTCATTATGTTCTTTTCTGTTGTGTTAGATAGTGTATATGAGTAAAAATTCTGTCATGTTGGCTACTCTAATTTGTACTCTATGTGCATTTATTTATCTACTTTAATTTAAGATGTAGGTAATATTTATTTATTACATAGGGCAAGGTTTAAATTTTGAGACTTATAGTAAATCAAGCAAGTGGTAACATAACTTAAATTTTAAGTCAAGATTTCCTTGATATATGCGAGAAACATATTTAGGAGACTAGGGGATTAATCATTCTATAAAGATTTGGATTGTAAATAATGTTTAAGCAATCAGAAATTTTAGGTGATACTAAACAATTTTATAACAAATTCACTTACATCACTAATTTGTAAATAAACCTTTGAAACATTATCTTCTTACATATAAATACGTAATGTACTTCCATTGTCTGTACACCAGTGCACAAGATGTCGTACTAAAATTTTTGTTGGGCAATCATAGCTGATTTTTACTAAACTTGTTAAGTCACTTGTTTTAAATTCAAATCTGAATCCAAAATTTTATGTGTTGCAATAACACTACCAATCTATTAACCAGTGTTAAAAATGAAATCATAAAGTTAAAAAGTAGTTTTCTTATTTTTCACTAAAGTATGGAGATAAGCAGCAGTAGTTATTATTGTAATTGGATGGTGTAGATTATATTTAGAGCTTAAAAATCTGAAATTATTGGTTAGATTTGAAATAGCCTAGTAATAATGAAAATCAGCGAAGTATTATGGCTGTACAGCATTGTGTGTTGCAATAGCATAATTCTTAGTATTTCTTTTTTCTGTTACAAGAATCTTTCGGTCATATTGTAATAGTATATAAGCAGTACATTACCTTTAATATCACGGGTTGTCGGCTGAACAAATTGGCACCAACACTAACATGTTGGACTTTCATTCGGGTGGACCCAGTTTAGATTTACAGCTCTGGCAATCCAGATTTAAGTTTTCATGGCTTCCCTGAAATTTACTTCAGGCAAATCCTAGGATGGTTCCTGTCACTGTGTCAAGTTGTATGTCACAGTTTCTTAATGACCGTGCTGTCGACAAACTGGTTGTGTCCAACAAGTTGCTGTTGGAAGTGAGATGTGATTGTGGTATTGTTTAGAGTTGTGGTATCAGGAATAATTTAAAATTTGTGTGTGTTTTTGTTTTTCCATGCCGTACATAATTCCTTACTTTTAACAGGACCAGACTTGGTTGTTTGTGATGAGGGCCATTTGTTAAAAAATGAGGCAACCAAGATTTCCAAAGCAATGACAAAGATAGGAACACTCCGTCGTATTGTGTTGACTGGAACACCACTTCAGAACAACCTTGCAGAATGTAAGTATATGAAAAAAATATTTTGGATAATATTGTAATTATTTATGAGCAAATTTAGTGGATTACCGTATTTACTCACATAATGGCCGCACCATTATTTTGAAAGGCCTAGAGAAGTATTTTAAAAACTCTGAATAATGGCCGCACCCCATATTTTTCAACATGGGATACAATACAGTATGCCCCGCTTCCTCAAGGCTATATGGGTGAGGGTGGTCCACAGGCGAGGTACCGTTGATTTGGCTAGCTGTAGGGAGAGAGCTTAAGAGACTCCTCCTGTGGATTGAAGAAAAGCTTAGCCTGCCCAGGGAGAGTGGTGTCCCTTGTGTAGGGCCTACGCTGGATGCTTCGAGCAGAGGAAGGGGGTTTCAGAATTCTTTATATGGGTAAGGTCGATGTCTACTCACCTTATTAAAATAGCTTTCTGAGCAGCCTTTTCTTGCGGTCAGATATGGGTGTGACTCGCTTGGGCATTCGGCGGTCCTCTGCGATGATCTCCTGGATCCACTGGTGCAGGAGAATAGGCCTAGGGGGAGTCTTGATAGGACTCAGTAACTGGATCTGTTGGCGCTGGATTTCTGTGAGTATCTTGCTGAACCGCACGTGTTTGCGGGTTCGGGCCTGAGGGGCCGAAAGCTGTTTGTATTGAGCGCTGAGCTCAGGCAGGGTAGGTTCAGGGCCTTGTTGTTTCCGCAGTTCCGGAATTAGACTGGCAGGATATGTGTCCTTTTTGGCGACTAACTGTTGTCGGGCCTTAGCGGCTTGCTGTCGAGGGCTTAATATCTCCTCCTGAGATGAGCGGGCCTCCAATTCAGACATTTAATTTAGAAAATAAAAGAATAAGTTGCGTTTCACTGGTTATATTCAATATTGTTGACTCGTTCAAAGTACACAAGTTCACAAAACACTTTACAACTCTTCCTGATCTCAAGTCTTTGTACACACTTTTACAGAATTTACAACTGTGGCTTATACTTCTCTCATACTTTGCTACTGAAATATTATACTACTGACTTAACACGTCTCTCACAACTTTGCCACTGAAATATTATACTACTGACTTATCACTGGCACTCTGCCACGTGGATTGACTGCTTCGCGGGAGCCTCCGATTACTGACTTCCGCCTTCCGGCGGATACCGCTGGCGCGCCTTGTGGCGGCCGATAGAGCTACGCAAGTGGGTGCGTTCCCAAAGCTACCGCGCGCTAGAGTGACCGACTCGCTACGTTGTTTCTAGACACTCGGGAGGTAGAGCAGGTTTGGGTAGGAGGGCTTAGGTGGCAGTTTCCCGCCACAACCCGTAAGGTAAGGGGAGAGTGCCTATAGAACTCGGTAGGAGCCGAGCCCTAGGAATCACTGATTTCTAGATGGCGAGAGGCGCCTTATATACCCGTCCGAGGGGGTGTAAGTCCCATTAGGCGGGTGGGTTCAAAATGGCCGCTCGCCCGCTGGAGCTGTCTGCTCTGCAGGGTTACCAATACTAGAAAACATAATTTCACTCGCCTCATAAAAACAACATACTCACTATTTAAAATATTATTACGTGTTGCCGTTTAAACTCTTTTTAAATAACAATCATACATTTCAGACACTTTAAATAATATTATTTACATCAAATATTATCTCGTGCATAATTTATCTTATTTCATCAAAGTCCATGCACGTAGTTTTTGGCATCATGGCCGTGACTGTAAACAAATAAATATTACGTGAAATGTTTTTCAGGTACGTGAGTCTGTCTTTACACACACAAATTATTACAATAAAATGGTATTTGATTCCTAACAAGTGCAAATAGCATAATATTATGTACATATTCAGAAATCGGCAACGCGTGGTTACGTTTTAGGCCTAACCTACAAATACAATACAAGTCAACTTAGAAAGGGAGGCGAACTTTAGTATGAATATTATTAAGGACGCAGTAGCGATGCGTCAAGTAAAACTCGGTTAAGACATTTACCAAGGGATCAGGTTTTGCTATGGACTTCGGCGAGAAAACATCTTAGCCAGAATGGCAAAAATGTGATCAACACGCAACCGTTGCAAGCGTTGGTTGATCGGAAGCACGGCGTGCTAGCACGCACGGCTAGATCCTTAGTTTTTCGTGCCTATAAGGCGTGGTGGCAGAACCGAGCATCTAGGTACCAGACACGATGAGTCACGCTCGCTTGTTGATGCGCTGTTGCCACGATGAATCTCGCTCGCTTATTGATGCGCTGTTGCCACGATGAATCTCGCTCGCTTATTGATGCGCTGTTGCCCCGATGAGTCACGCTCGCTGGTTTACACACTGTTGAAAGTTGAAACAATGAGTCGCGCTCGCTGGTTGATGATGCACTGTTGATAAACGTAACTGCGTCTGGAGAGTTGTGACGTTTTAAGCGTGAATCAGATTTGTTTATAAACTACTTCATGGGAAATAATAGCGTACATGTAATGGACCGTAAAATGTAAACGACCTTATGCGGGATAATTTTAAACGATATTCATTGAGTGACGCACATGAATGGATTAACAAGATTTTATAGTCTCTTAATTTTTCCATGTTTACTGTACTATACACCGACAAAATCTTTTTCTTTATTTTTGGAGAAATGGTCACGCTATGGATGAGTAAATATAGAAAAAATGTACATTTGTTATATTCTACACCATACAAAATTTAGAAGGTAAATTTTTTGAAAACCCCTCATAATGGCCGCACCCCATTTTTTAGGCCTAAAATTTGGCAAAAATATGCGGCGATTACGCGAATAAATACGGTATATTATTAGTGACATAGGTAATGTGGTGAAATTGAGGATGAAATACAGATTCAGCTGGATGTATGGACAGATGAAGTAGGAAAATGTGGAATGAAGTTCAATGCCAAAAAGAGTGAAATTATGGTTATCACAAGAAATGGTAACAGAGCAAAGAAGAAAGTCTAAGTTAATGGGATGTAACTGAACCAGGTTGATAACTTTAAACACCTAGGTAGCGTGTTGGACAGTAAAACAAGAACAGGGCTTAGTAAAGCCCATAAGCCCAGTACACACTATCCATAATTCAGCACAGAATTCCATACCTATTTCAGTACAAGTAGCACTGCGACAGTGTGTACCGCAACTATGCTGGTTTCAAACAGAATTCCATACTTAATTTCACAGCTAGAGACCTATCCTATTTTTCGTTGTAGTGTATGTTCACGCATATGAGCAATGCACAGTTTCAGCACTGTGCATGTGAAGTACGCAAGTAGGGTTGCCAATATGCTTTGATTAAAATTGTAGTTGCACCTTGAGTGCATGAGAGAGTGCTTTGGGACGATGGCCCGGTGGTGAGCATGTTAATTCATCAAATACGTCAGATGACTCATCGATTAGGTTGTGTACGTGATGCTCTTAACATATTCTTTGATATCCCACCCCTTCCCTCTTCCTTTTTGCGATGCATGTGCCTCGGGTGTCTCTGGCCAAGGCAATTGGAGCTCATTGTGCCGGTCGTCCTATTTATTCATAACGGTGATTGGAGTCGGACGTTTCGAAACACCCATGTGAGTATGTGAGCTTCTCTTTGATTAATTTAATGAGGTTATACCCCATCAGGTAGATGGAGGTGGCCGCTGCAATGTGAGCGTTTCGCAAGTGAGTAAATTGTAAATGTTTCAAAATTCTTCTTTAGGCCCTCCATCAAAATTCAGTTTGGTTAATTTACACGAGATTTTGATTTGGTTGCTGTGACTTGGATGTGAATTAGTGATTTCCCGGGTGACGCCTGCACGTTAAATGATGTTTAAGTCGTTGGCTGAGATGTGTGCCCCGCCATATCCCTGTTTAAAGCATGTCAACTCTCACAAGCTTTTATATTGAAATTTATTGAAATGAACTATGAGGTTACGGGTTATACAAGGAGCCCGCTCACATTTCGGTGTTATGCTTAACGGCCTAAAAATCTTTGGCACACTGTATTGTTTTTTCATTGATGTTTGTGATATTAAAAGTGCCTCATGTATTGAGTCTCTAGGAATGTTCAGACACGAAAATTGTATACCTTGGGATACAGTAAAGTAAATGTATGTATGAGTATGCATGTGTCATCTTCCCCGAGGCACTAATATGTTGTGCAAATTCGCCTCAGTGCTTTTGAAATATTGAAACATGTAAAGAATTGTACATGTTTGGCTTAAGGGTCGCAAGCGACGTATGGTTAAACTAGTAAACACAAATTGGAGTGAGTGAGTGAGTGAGAGATTTTGGTCAGTGCTTAACATTGAGGTCTTTAGTGCTGGTGAGGAGTGAGTATGTAGCAGTGCCAGAATGAACGAGAGGTGGAAACGGGAGGTCCCTGAGAAAACCCACCGACCAACGGCATCGTCCGGCACAATTCGTACATGCGAAAATCCAGGGACCGACCCCGCCGGGAATCGAACCCGGATAACCTTGGTGGGAAGCGAGAGGTCAATACAATATTGGATATGCACGTTATGGTTAAATGGGAATGATTTGCAATTTGTTGTGTTGTATTATAATGTTACATATTTATGTGTTATGAGCCCTACTGTTAACTTATCAGCACTGTAAATGTAATATGAAGCCCAAGTTTAAAAACACACAGTATGTTTTTGTTATCACCTTTAGAATCATAATCATTGTGTAATTTTGATATTTGCATCTTTCATGCATTTTTATATTGGGAGTTTGTTGTGTTTTGAATGTATGATTTAATACTCCCTCTTTTTATAAACTTCAATGCTCTTGTCTCTATTTGAAGATTGTTGAAATAAATTTGTAACTTATTCAACCCATTTATTTCATTATTTGAGTTCTGTAATTTACTGCAAATATCTACAGTTCTATGGAACAAATTTTCTTGTTTCCTACTGAACACACGACCATCAGATATTTCAAAACCTAAATATTACAAGATAATTTCACTTATTTGGCAATTACGGGCAAGTCTTGTTATGAATTAGTTTTCAACAATTTTACTGTTGTAATTTATGGAACATAACAACCAACATCACAAAAGTATATTATATTTATGTACCAAAACATGTTAAATGTGTCAATGATCTGTAATGGAAGATGATCCACTGCAGTGCAAGCAAGTATTATACAGGTCATACTTCGTGCCCATAGTAAGATATGGAGCAGAAACTTGGATTTCTGTCAGAACAGAAAGATAAATGAAGGCGATGGGCATGAAAATTGCTAGAAGAATATAGCTGTCACATGAAGAGACAAGTTGAGGAATGTAGTGGTACAAGGAAAAGTTCAGATCCAGAGAATCCCAGATGTTGTAGAGCAGGGATCGGCAACGTGTCGATCGCGATCGACAGGTAGATCACGACAGTATATTTAGTAGATTGTGAGCGTTTTTGAAAATCTATGCATTTTTCGACCCATTACGAAACATCGCAAGGCTCAAAAGAAATATCATACTAGAATAGGCCAAACCTCGGTTAGTTAACAGTTAAAAAACCCATTGTTCACTAAAGATGCAAATCATCCATAAAACGTAATGAGTATAAAGTAGTTGCTGTCCGTATAGTAAAACTTTTGAGTTGTTTTACGTAACAATCTTTGTTACGTTCCTCCAAACAATAAACAAACACGGAACTCAGTTCAGGAGCGCAGCCATCTTGATCCTCAGCAATGTTAACCAATGTCACAGACGTGCGGCTACATTAAATTGTTTGCTATGCACGCTAACATTAAGAAATTATGCTAGTAAAAAATTTATTTAGTGCGAAGTTTACAAATTGTATCTAGGAAGTAATAAAATTACTTGCATAACAAGATTTTTTTACATGCAATGTGCTTAGAAAATTTTTGCGAGTGAAAATATATAGGCCAACCTGCAATGATTAAAACGAAGACGGAATAACAACATGTATTATTCACTAGATGTTTTTGTTTGTAAAATTGTATTGGACCAATACAATTGCCAAAATGTGTGTAATTACACAAAATGTGTGTAATTCTGGCAGGTGTGAGTAATTTTTGTGTGGTGATGCCTTTGTGTAATTTTTGTGTATTTTAGAAATCTCCCCCAGTAGAAGAATATTTGTGTTAGCATGTTTATCTTGTTCATCTCCAAATCAAAAAATATTATTATTTAGTTTTTTCTCTCGTATCTGTATATTATGCTGTATTTGTGTATATTCAAAGTGACATTTTCAACATTCAGTAATTATCATTATTAGATGTTCAGGATCACCATTTTGATTCTGCAATTTTCATTTAAACTTAACAACATAGAGTGATTTAAAAATAATTCTCATCTCAGGAAAGCATTTTCATTTGACGACTAATATTGTATATTTGTGTTGGTAATGGTATGTGTATTTTGTGTACTTTTGCTTCAGCGTGTGTGCAATTCTAATTTTCAGTTCTGGCAACACTGTCAGGTTGATATAACCCCAAACTTAAGCTTTCAGCTGTCCACACCGGCGCATATATATTGTTTTCTGACATTTATATGACATTTCTTGGCCTTGCAGCAACGTTTGTTATTATGTTTTATGTCCTTTTTTGTAATTATATAAAGACATTGTGATAAAATAATCACTTGTGATGAGTGCTCCAAAGAAACAGAAGACTAACAATTTTCATGCGGAATGAGAGCATGACTTTTTCGTCACTGAAACAAATGGAAAATGCATTTGTTTATTGTGCAAAGGAAATATTGCCTTTGTAAAAAAGAGCAATGTTCAAAGACATTTTGAGACAGTACATGCGAACGTAAATAAAGAGTTTCTCCAAAACTCAGAACTGAGGCGAGAGAAAATGAAAAAATGAAAAATATGTTGTCTTTACAACAACACATGTTTACAAAAGTGACAGATAAGAGCACAGCAGCTACAAGTGCTTCTTATCGCATTTCCAACGTGTTATTAAAACATAAGAAGCCATTTGAAGATGGGGAATTTGTTAAAGAAGCATTTCTTGACGCAGGCGATGATCTGTTTGAAAATTTAAAAAAAAAAACTGAAATAATGGCTGCTATTCAGACCCTGCAACTTTCAACAAGAACTGTCACAAGAATAGTTGAAAATATGTCAAATGATGTCATAGTTAAATAAATAAAGATTTGGATGTGTGCTGTTATTTCTCTCTCCAATTGGATGAGTCGAATTATGCAACTGGTGTTACTCAGTTGCCAATTTTTGCAAGACTTGTGTTCAGTGACTTCTCAGTCAAAGAAGAATTGTTGAAACTGATTCATTTGAAAGGCCCTACTAGAGGTGAAGATATATTTTTTTGCAGTCAAACAGTTTCTTATTTCTGACAAAATTCCAATTCACAAGCTTGTGAGCAATACCACTGATGGAGCACCTGCTCTTGTTGGTTCAAATAATGGCTTCTTAGCTCAGTGCCGTAGAGATGAAAAGTTCCCGAAATTTTTGTCATATCACTGCATCATACATCAGCAATCTCTGTGCGGAAAGTTTTTGAACATGAATGAAACCATGAGAGTGGTAGTGCGGGTAATCAACAGAATACGAGCCCATCCTCTCCAAAGACGACTTTTCAAGGATTTGCTGGATGAATTACAGTTGCAGTATGGAGAGCTACTTCTGCATTGTGAAGTGAGTTGGCTGAGTAAGGGCAAAGTTCTTCAGCGGTTCATTCAATTGTTACCTGCAATTACAGCATTTTTGAAGGACCAGGATAACTCCTTGGTAAATCATCTTGAAGATTCAAAGTGGCTTTATAATTTAGCTTTCCTTGTTGATCTTACAGAAAAAGTAAATGATTTGAACATTAAACTTCAAGGGAAAGATAAGGAAATGGTTCAAATGATATCTGAAGTAGACACTTTCATTGAAAAACTTAGTTTTTGGGAGAAAAATCTAAGAGGAGGAGATCTAAGGCACTTTCTTACACTGAAAGCACAAGTAGAAAAACTGGAAATCCCGTATGAAAAAGAAGAACATTTAAAACTAATGTCTCTTTTGAAAAACGATTTTGATTGTAGATTTTCAGATTTCAAGAAAATTTCTGTGATATGTCGGTTTGTGTCTTTTCCATGGGCCAACCTGAATATTGAGGATTTGACCTCGACCATGGAGACGACGTTTAACACAAATAGAACAGCTGCAGAACTTTAAATAATTTCTTTGAGAAATGACTTGAGTGTGAAAAGTGTTGCAGAACCAAATACATGTTGGCAAGTCATTCCTCAAGAGAAATATCCAGCGCTGACTGATGTTGCACTTCGAATTAGAGCCTTGTTTGCTTCAACGTACCTATGCGAGTCTTCATTTTCAAACATGAACTTCATAAAAAATAAATACCAAACAAGGCTAACTGATGAACATTTGGAATCATGCATTTGACTCTGTGTAACCAGCTACTCTCCAAACATCAAGGCCATTATCAAAGAAAGTTCCTGCCAAGTTTCGCACTAAGAGGAGAGACTTATCAGTGTTACTGAAATGTTCAGTGTTTCATCTCAATCCAACAGACCGATTTTCAATCAGTTATTTTTTAATTATATATTTATGTAACTATAAAACAATAAGTAGGCTTTTTACAATCGTTAGAAATCAAACAAAAACAAATCGTATCTTTTATGCACGTGAGATATACATTACAGGGGAACAGTAGATCATTTCAATTAGCGAGAACTTACTAGTAGATCACCAGAATTTCCAGGTTGCCTACCCCTGTTGTAGAGGAAGCACGAACGAGGTTGTATGGTCATGTAAACAAAATGAGCAGTGAGAGGTTGCCTTAGGAAAATGTTGAACTTGAAGTACAGTGGAAGACGATCTAAGGGAAAACCGAGGAAGAGATGGGAGGAACAGGTGAAGGAGGGATTGAAAGAAAAGGAGCTGACTGGCAGAGAGTAAAATAGGAAGATGAGTCATTTTACCTGGCTGGAAGCAGCATTGGATGGTGGTGATGGTCGTTGTGGTTGTCATGATTATCATGATGGTGGTGGTGATGGTCGTTGTCATCATGATCTGTATAAATACAGTAAGACTACATATTTTTTGAGCTCTCGTAGTTTGAGTATGTTACAGCCTAGATATTGTACATATAGAAATTGTACAGCAGATTATATTGCTGAGAAGAAATCGTATCTTTTTTCAAGAATTGCGAAGTAAGATTTGTTACGTCCTAATTTCTAATTTTTGGTTTTATACGGAACTTTTGTAGACATAGTTTAAAAAAAAAATTTTTTCTCAATTTGGTGTGTAATGTATTTCAGTTTTTTAAATTGTTTCAGATCATTGCATGGTACAGTTTGTGAAACCCAACCTCCTTGGAACACGCAGAGAATTTCAAAACAGGTTTGTGAACCCTATAATCAACGGTTCTTATGTTGACTCCAATGCACACGACGTGAAAGTCATGAAAAGGCGTGCGCATGTGCTCCATAAAATGCTGGAAGGTTCAGTGCAGGTAAGTGATCTACACTATAGGCTAGTCATTGTAAGAAAAACACTTTTACAGACTTGTAGCTATTAAATGCTCAGTTATATATGATTGACTGAATAACTGTTTCAGAAGGATTGTTTTGGCGATACTTGTTTATATACAGAAGTTATAGTAAGCAAAGAAAACAATAAAAACATTTGTTTTTCTTCTTTACTGTTATAATATTTATATTATGACATTGTATTGGCTAGTGATGTAGACAACACTTTAATTTGTTCTAGTGAAGGTGGATAATTTTAGCTACAATTTTTGGCTTGTACTATTGTTACAAAGACTTTTTTTTATTTCTGTTGATGGTATAAATAATTAATTAATTTCATTAATGCAAAATAGACTCCACTGAAACTATATTTATTACTCATGAGAGGTCACTGTGAACTCTTTGGGTTTTTTTCTCTGTTGTGTTTTTATTAGAAAATGTTAAAAACTGCTTTTCTTCAAAATTACAGTGTTAACGTTATATGTAGGTTTCTAGGGGGTGAAATGTAGATGATGTACGCTTTCACGAGAGCATCAATTTTACAATACCTCATAAAATTGGGGTTCCACTTTATATATTTGTGGGTTAAATATGCCAAGGCCTAGAAGTTGCTGCAAATTTTTCAAATAATTTTATAATATACTTCTTGAAGATAAGCAATTTGTTAGTGGTTACATTCTTATAAATTAAAATTTTCAGAATAGTATTTTTTTATGGTTTTAAGATTGTTGTATTTAAATCCAAATTAATAAGCAATATTCATTGAAGTGTTCAAGACTTTTATTATGTGTGATATTTTGCAACCATCCTCATTGTTCCTTTATCTGTTATTCATCTTGCGTACTGTGACACGGCAGTTGTACCAGGGGTGAGTGATGAAGTTAGCTTTGTTAGTTTGTTAGTTTTGTTGTGCCCGGAGAGCAGCTTTGTTTTTAAGGTTATTAAAGTTTAACTACTTCCAACAAAAAAAAACATTTAAATCTCACTTTTGGTTATTTATTTATTGTTTTGACAAAGATGTTTCTTGCCCACTGCAAACAAAATAAAAGATGACATTTAAAAAAAAATTTTCATAGAACAAAATAAGCTTGCTATCTGCTGTCGTTTGGAGTTCTGCATATAATTGTTATTGCAGAGGGTCTGCCCAAGAATTTCAGCTCAGGTTTTCGTTGTAGCTCGGTACTTTAATTTACCTACTTTAGTACTCACGAGCTGATACTTAACCCACTAAGGATTATGGTTACAAGGCTACAGTGTGCAACACACGTTGTTATACTAACTATTCCATACTACATTATGAAGTTCCATGAGAAAAGTTTAAACAAAGCCTTTAGGTTGAGGGATTCCACCCCCAAGGTTTCACTTCCCCGCACCAGCTCTCCCTTACGCTTCTAACCAGCACCGCCATGACGCCCTGACTGATTAACAGTCAGCCGGCCATCTCTGTACATTCATTCATTAGCTCCAGTTGACGATGACTAACTCCAAGCTCCGACTGACCACTACTGAATGCTCCTGGACAGACACTCCGACTTACTTGGCATCTTGCCTGAGTATTACTACAGTATCCAACTTCTTAAAAAAATGGTCAACGGACATTTAAAATTAAAGAAAATTATGTAACACATTTACTGACGAAATTAAACAGCAGTTTACCACACAGTGACCACAAAATATTCATTATTTTACTGTATTTAATTGGGAACAAGCTGTGTCATAAAATTGTCAACTACTAGTTCTGCGGTGCACCACCTTTCCAGTGTTGTGTTGCACACGGCCTACCACCCACGAAGCTAGACCAAGGGCTTGCTGTTCGAGCTGCATGCCGGCACGGTCCTGCACGTGCCTCCAAATGTCTGAACTCTTGACTTGCCTGCCAGATGACTCACATCCCAGATGAAGCAAACTCATCGTCTAAGTGAAATTTTTAAATTCCAAATGAAGCAAAATACAAGAAAAAGTTACTTATAAAAATTGTTTAAAATTTAATTATCTTTAAAATGAGTTCAAACACTATATAAATAAAATAAAATTTACCTGTAAAATTTACTACTTTTAAATTTCTCTTAGCAGTTACATTTAAATTTTGAATAAAATTTTAATGTTAATTTCTTTACTAGCATCCCCAATTACTATGTTGGATCCAGCAGTATAAATCCTTACACTTGATTTAGTTGGCATAGTTAAATAATTACAAAAAATTATTTATCAAAAGAAGACAAAATTAAATTACTATCTGATACCAAACTAAGTACAGTATGAGCTACGTGCCAGTGCACATCACAATACATTTGTTACTTTTGGTAACAACATATCTGTCCTACATTGGTGTTTATTGTTAAGAAAATTTTTGGCTTTCAGTGACTTATTGCTCATAGATATGGTTTTTGAACTGCTGTTGGGTATGAAAATTTAGTGAAAATTTTTTTGATTGTGTAAATCCTTGTGTTTTTTTCCAGAGGTTTGATTACGCGGTACTGACGCCGTATCTTCCTCCAAAACAAGAGTATGCAATCTTCATTCGACTTACAGATCTACAGGTAAAGCTGTATCGGCGTTATCTGGAGGAGAACGCTCCTGAGTTGAAAGCTAGGACTGCAAAGCTTTTCTCAGATTTTCACACACTCCAAAGAGTGTGCACCCATCCAAAAGTTCTGCAGATGCAGCTTCAAAAGAATGAGAAGACTGCCGAAAGAAAGGTCCATTAATGTTTTTCAGTAATTCTGTTTACATTTTAGTCTTGCTGAACTATTTTTCAGGTGACCTGTCAATAAAAAGTGTTGTTTATAAGGGCACTTTATTAGCAGTAATCAAAAATTCATTCCTGATATATGGATACCACATGAAAGTAGTAACATGCAGTTTCATAGTTTAGTGTAAAAACAGTGACACTACAGTTAGGTTAAACTTTTGTACAGTTGTTTTGCTGTCAGAAACAGTAGCAATGCATAATCTCTCAATCATCCGATGCTGTTTCCAGCCTGTTACTTGGTCGGTCTGGTGAAACTGCCTCCGTCGTTCTCTGTCTTCCAGTCACTGTTTCGCTCTTACTCTCTCCCAGTCAGCTCCTCTTCTTTTCACTCCTTCCTTTACCTGTTCCACCTGTCTCTTCCTCAGTCTTCCCTAAGGTATTTTTCCACTGTACCACAATTTCAGCACTTGGCTCGGCATCCTCTCACTTCACATTTTTTGAGCCTGCCCTTAGTACCACCTCTTTCCTGCTTCCTCTGTAATCTCTGGAATTCTCTGGAACTGAATTCTTTTCCTGGACCCGTGGAAACCTTTAATAAAACAATTGTTAATATAAATTTCTTATGAATGCAAACTGGTTTTCTGTACCCTGGAAATGAGATACTGTAAGTAGAATACAGGCAGTTCAGAATAAAGTGAGCTCTCAAAAAATTGCCTGCTTAAATTCTGTATTCAGCTAGTTTCTATCTTCTGTTAACATAAACATTGGTACAAGCTTGTATTTATGTGGCCTGTACAATGTTTACATCAGTATTACACTGCTCCAAAAAATTTTATTTACAATATCTGCTCATTAAATATATGGGTGTTAGATTCAGTGGTAGTCTTAGTTTATTAATACCTGCGAGTTAACGTCCATATCATAGATGACACTGTGCATAGACTCTAATTTATACAATATATACGATTCCCATTACAAGTAATGTAAATGTGTACACATAATATTAGGCTGGCAATTGTAGACCATAAAACAATTTACAGAATACCAATAACTTCACATCATCCGGCAATGATATCCATGATCAGTATTTTCGGATTCTTTTGAGTATGTTACATGAAAACATATTGAGTGTGAAAGAAAAAATACAACACAGCAAACGATTTCTCACACGAAACTAACTCTTGCCATTTCTTCGTGGAATTTTGAACTATAGTGTCCGCAGCATGGGGCATGGCTAAAGCAGTGTGCAGACTACTGTTAATGTCCCAAGAGCCCATGTGCATCATTTTGTATGTCAAATTATGCAGTCAGTACATACCTAGATAAGATCATAAATAAAAGTAAAGTACAATAGACTCCCGATTATCCGTGCAAAATATTTCACTTTAAAATAGTTTTAAAAAGTTGAAAACATTTTCAGTTATTTATAAATACATGCTGTGTTTATTCGCATGATGTTCACCAACATGTTATGCCCAGTACCGAATTTTGAAAGGCTTGTAGAAGATGGAAGTCTTTTCCAGCAGGTGAAACAGTTAGTGCTGTGCATGAATGGATTAACGAGGTTTATTTCTTGGGTAAGTAAGATATCCGTAATTTTTTTTTATTATTTGTGTTTGTAGATTGTTAGCGCATACCCCCTAGTCATTAAGGTGAATAATTGAGATTCTTCTGTATTACATTGCTGCCTTTTGTTGCAGGAAGGAATTTGTTTGCTTTTCTTCTAATGAGATCTAAGAAAGGGTAAAGGTGTATTATCTGTGGCCCCCTCCATTAGTGCGGATAGTTAGGAGTTGATTGTATATGAAATAAACATATGTGTTATGTTTGATTTTTTTTCGTTATTGTTTTATTAAATAGGATAATTACACTGACCTACATTCTGTAATTCGCTGCCAACCAAACAAGGTGTACGGCAACCATTCTTAAGGGACTCCTTACCTGGGCCTGAAGTATGTTGCAGCAAGTTGCGAGTATTGATTTTGAGACGAAACCACTTAATGTGCAGTACATTTGTATATTTAGGAAAGAAGGACCCACACTTAATACTGTGACTCAAAAATTTAAAAATTCAGTACGCTTATTAGAAAATGACTAACAAATGCTTTTTCAGACTGCCGTATCTCTGAAAGTGCCAACTGTATTCAAATAACTCAAAAATAGAATCATGCTTTGAACTTTGGAACATTCTTTCCACAGATAATTTAATGTGGCCACTGCTTAAAGTATCATAGTTACGAGAATACTGGTAAATCACTGCACGCCAGTTGAGTGAGTTGCGCCATTGCATTACATTTGCCAGCCAGCCAGCAGCGCTCTTAACACTCCTTCAGTTTTTTGCCTCACACGTGTACAAACACACACTATCGAGGGCTCCAACTTAGCAATGAATTACGTGCAGAATTGGGTAGTGATTTTTTCCAAATGTTGACATATATTGCTGGCTTTCCCGAACTGTCTTTATTAACTTTAATGCTAAATAAAAATTATCTTTGTAAGTATGAAAAATTGTAATTTCAAGTCTACTGGTAAAACTAATTAATGGTCGTGGTAATGATGTTTTAATTTTGGGAATAAACAAACGACATGAAATAAGTTTTCGACCTTTGTCTGAAGGTTTTTTAAACCCCTGCTAATAAAATCTCATTATTCCTGTAAAAATGTTGGTCGCTTGAAGTTTTTGTTAAAAGGGCTTCACTGTAATCAGAAAAATATAATAAAGAAAGTATAAGAATGGTTCCTTACTCATCTGCTGTGCATTGCTAATCGTCATCTGGATCGCCACCACTAATATCATTGTAATATAATGGTTGTGGACTATAAATAAATAGTACAGTATATGACAAAAGTAACAGGTAAGATTTTTTCTTGTGCAGGATTCTTTACATTTTGAGCAATTGTAATATATTTTCTTAACATGAACTTTTTTGAAATGTTGCGTAACTGGTTCAAACGAAGACAAGTACAGTATTAAACGTATTTAAGAAAGTATCAATTTTCATAAAATAATAACTTTTCTTGTTTTCCGCAAAATTCTAAGTTTTGTGTGCTCGAAACACCCAATGCAATCAGTCTCTGTAACACTTAATGTCAAAACTTACTTACATAAGTAGACAAAATTATTATTTCCAGTTATGTTGAATTTAACGTATCTCAATAACAAGGAATCATAACTCACGTCCCGGAGAGCAGTCTTCAGACAGAATACGCTGACCAATGGCAATGTCCACTACATTAACCACGTGCAAAAAAATTTGTCGGTTGGCCCCACTGGGAATCAAACCCAGTTTTGAGAAGGGGGAGGGGTGCTTTTGTCAGCACACCAATTATGGCCCTGCTGACGTATAAACCACTCTCAAACATAAAGTTATCTTCATATTTCTTTAGGCAATTTCTTAGTTTGTATGTTCAAAATTTTATTGCTGTAGAACCCTGATTTTTCAAGGCCTCTGGGTGCCCATTTATGACCTCGTAAAATCTAGGACTTGTAAAATGGTTAGGCCTAACAGTGCCTGAGAATGGCATCGTAAAATTGAGGACTCATAAAATTTGGGTTCTACAGTTGTGAACATTAGTTTTACCAGATATATTCATAAAATTATAAATACTAGTGTTGTTGCGGGCAGGAAATGCTTTATGTAAAAGTGGTATGATCAGGAGAAAATACATAGTACTTTAGTATATTCAGGCGTGATGACATAATTTACTGTACTCGGTTTGTTAGAATTTTTGTGCGTTATTTATTGACTACAGTGTTTGTTTTATTTAGCGGCTTATGGAATCTGACTCTGAAGGCTCTTTGAAAGATTTCATTGATGATGGAAGTTCTCCTGAATCACAGTCAAGTAAATCGTCTACTTCAGATTCAGACGTTGTGTGCGTTGATGAAGGAAAGGAAAACGTGAGTAAGCCTGAAAAGAAAAAGACGCGAAGAACTCGTCAGAATGCTGGTGAAGGTGAGTGTAGTTATGTACGTTGTTTAGTGTAACTGACTACATGTGTGTTTCAAATATGAGAAATATAAATATAAATATATATATATATATATATATATATATATATATATATTTTTTTTTTTTTTTTTTTTTTTTTTTTTTCCAACTTTTGTGAAGATTAAGGAATAAACAGAGTGAGGTGGCTCAGTAATAACTGAAAGATTAGACTAATATTCTGGAGGACCCAAGTTTGATTCCTGGATTCAACCATCTTAATTCAGTTTACTGTAATTTATTAAAATTGTTTCAGGCAAATGCTGGAATGCTGTTTTTTTTATTTGTTTTCTACTTTACTTTATATCTCTTTCCCAAAGGTTTGATGCAGATTCCTCTCTGTGTACTGTCTCTAATAACATGTTGAGATATAAAGCCCACTTAAAATTAAGTGGAATCAAGGATTTGTTACTCTTCAAAAACATGAGTGAACAACTTGTTTTAAAATATCCCCATTATATTTATTTTGTGGTACAAGCTGTTTGTGATAAAATTGACAACTCATATCTTTCCACCACTTGTTATAGCAAAAGTGGCTGAGTGAGTTATCATCCGATGTGGTTTCCAGCCTGGTAAAAAACTGTTCTCACCACTCTTCCTCTATTCTCTCCCACTCAGTTCTTCTTTTCTCTTCCTTCCTTGGTGGCCTGGCTATCTGTAAAACTTGCCATATTACCTTGTCTTCATTGGCACGTACAAGATGTTGGGTGGTTCGCAGACAAGGGAAGTAGAGGGAGAGGTAAGGCCAATCCGAAGGCAGAAAGTGGTGGGGAGAGAGGTCGGGCCGTGTGACGTCACAGGGGGCACGGCGGACTGGCTGCTCCATGCAGACAACCTTCGTTTAGTGCGGCAACTCACGACTGTATAACACATTGTTTAAGAACGCGTTTCGTATAGGACCTACTGATTTTTGATGAAACTACGTTGATAATGTATATAGCAAATAAACTTATTAGAAATTATTTAAAACAACTTCCCACAGTAGGAAACTAATTCGGCTGTTCTCGGGAAAGTGAACACATTTGAGGCCATATTTACTTTGTCTTTCAACAGTTTCTATAATATTTTACCCACTTGTTTACATAATTTTGTAGCGTAATTATTAAACCTGAAATATAATTTTACCGC
>PNEQ01055404.1:0-27878 GCA_003012365.1 Medauroidea extradentata
TAACTACTTGTAATAGCAACGGAGGAGAGTTACGTCCAACATATAAACAAACAAACAACATACGTAGAAGAATCAGCCCCACTACATTCTGCCGTCCCGAACAGGAACGACGTAACCTCCCACACATCTAAATAACAACGAGAAAAGAAAGAGGGAAGCCCCATCACATTCTGACAGCCCGAACGGGGACATCATAACCTCAAAAACCAGCTTCTAGAGAATAACAACACTGCAACGTAGACGAAGGACCCATCACATTCTGGCGTCCCGAACAGAGACATAACATCTAACAACCAGATAGTAAAAACAACGTAGTAGACGTGGAGACGTGACGTGAAGAGCAGAGACCCCGTCACAGTACAAGCATTGCAATGAGTCGGATCCAGGAAGGAGAGTGTGCCCCGCACAGCAGGCTGGCCCAACCCTGCTATAGAAAATTAGCAAAAGAATAATATATTCACCTCAAGGAAGTTATTTTAATTATGTAATTATAGAAAAAAGCCATTCAGGTAATTTCGTTTCACAAAGCTACAGTGTCGGAGTTCAATTTCATCATACAATTTTAAAGTACAGTGCAGGCTTTTTAAAACATTGAATTTTTAATTTAGGAAAGAAAATTTAATATCAAATCAGTATTAATTATACTTTAGCCCAATAATGTACTTGCCTTTAAGAAAAATTTGGGGAGGGGAAAAAAAGGTTGAGAATGGAGGTTGAAGAAGAGATGAGGCAGGAGGGTGACAACTCTACCCGTCTTACTAAATTGCCTGGCTCCACTACTGGACTGTATGTGTGTGTGATATTTGGGCAATTATACATAGTTCCACAAACAAAGTTTCAATTTCCTCTAGAAATCTTCAATACTTACCACCACGAAGACATGGCATTTGTAACGTGCACAAACCAAAAGAAGTATGAAACATTCCAAATTAACACAGACAAAAAAGTTACAGCTATCCTGTTACAAACTAATTACCGGCACATCACTCACTGTACCTCTAGCAGCTACTGTGCTCATAAAATAACATTCGCTACGAAAAGAATGTTGGTTGTTATAATTTTCATATTATGCATGACACAAACTAAATAGTAAGGGTGTTTCTGTTTGTAAAAATAAAAAGATAAATGATGTAACCATTGTGAAAGCAAACATATATTGTAAACATGTAAGCAACTTCCTTTAACTAATAACGTAGCAACGTTTCAATGGGCTGAACATTTTAATATAATTTTAACTCTGCCATGACTACAAATTTGTGGTACAATTCAAGGACTGGACATACTAATAGACGGTTGGCAGCACTGAGCAGATGTGAGCATGTACTATATGTACGTAGTTACCTGCGAATGCAGTGGGAGGAGGGGTGGGACGGCTGATCTTCCTGGAGGCGCTGGTGTTGTGACTGAAGTACTTGCCGGGCCAGGCAGGGGTGCGCGGGGGTCGCTCCTCCCTGCGCTCCACCACAGGTAGCTGCACCCACTCTGACAGGCCCGTCGCCAGCAGCGACACTAGCAAGTACCTTCTCACACACAACATGCTGCAGCCGAGACCTGGAGACATACGGTCCTGCAGCATCTACTGCGTTACGCTACAACATACACGTCCTCCCTCGCGGACAAGAAGCCAGTGTTACAGACAATACAATCTCTGATGTCAGCTAAACCAAGTACTAGGGTCGCGAAGAGTTTCTAGACACTTCACACTTAAGACACCTCAAGTCATACCTATGTCCTAGGTTTCAATTGGCGACCTGAATTTCAAATCATGGTAACTCCAACATTTAAGAATTGCAATAAAAGGTAATATCTTCTTTGAGTGTATTTATATCTATCTTAAGTGTGTTACTATACAAAATAACACGTAACTCAATATAACGGCAACTGTGAACGAGTACATAAATTGTCTTTGTAAAATATTTGTGTAATCTAGACAATTTACACGTATTATTGCGAGATGGTGCACATAAAAGTAGGTTACAGTAGAGGTTGTGTTAAGCCATCCTCTTTATAACAAGGTTTCACTGTAGAATAATTTTACTGTGCTCAGCAAGATATTTTAGATAGATATAAATGTACACAATAACAATACAGTACTGTATCATCTTTTTTTTATAATTCTTAAATTTTGAAGTTAGCATGATTTGGAATTCCAGACCCCACTTTGTCTTCTAATATGACCAAGATCACCAACGGATGTTTACCTCTACGGTTAAGACGTTACTGTACAATTTTAGGCATCTTGAGGATTTTGTGCATGTCAGCAGGCACGGTGATAGTTGGCCAACTGCAAGACGTAACATTATTGAGGGCCACCAATAGGAAACAATGCTTAGAAAGAATTATACTTCTGTCATCTGAATTTACTATGAGTGACTGTCATGTCCTTGCTTGTAACAGTATTTATCTTACTTATTTATTATACAGTAGTTATTTTTTATAAGTAAAGAAAATCTTACCCTCATAAAAGTTAACAGTACTAAAAAATATCATTGTTGACTTTTTTTTTTGTTGATTTACATTAAACTAAATTACATTAAAACACTGTTATATAAATTTTTAAAATATTCACAAAATTTCTACTTTATAATGTGAAAATGTTACAAAAGGTTACATCCTATTTTTAATCAGTTTAAGGGAGGAAATATTAATGTATAACTGTATAACAAGGAGGCAACATTGTGAGTGGGAACACTATGACAGGGTTCCACTGTACTAACGGCTTGTAGTCACTACACCAGAGTTCACCCAGTACTAACCTGAACCACACAAGCTATTCTCAGCACACAACTAAGTGAAACAACTGGAGTATAGTTACCTGACGTAAGGTGAGGTTGTTGATGGCAGAGCGGAAGCAGTGCGAGATGATATCTCACGAGAGGCTGAATGAAGGCAGGCAGGTCTGCTGTGTCACGGCTCGTCGCACATCTAACTGTCGGGGACGACACAGAGGACAATTATCTCTGCCAGTCTGCGGCGGAGCACGCAGTGTGATGCTGTTACGCCAGCGACACCCGCTGTTAACTGTGCACGACCACCGCTACATGCGGTGGGGAACATCAGGAGGTAACACACTCGTCCGTCAATCCTCTTATTCTCTGCAGCAACAACTGTACTCTCAGCAGCCATACATGTCTGCATTAAAGAATGCTTACTGATAGTTAAATATCGTTATTCATACTTTTACTCAGCAAGTTGGAACAACTAACAAGTGGGAGATTCTAACTGCAGAACGTAGTACTATCTCACATCACACTGCATCATCGTCAACAACATGCTACACATGGACGTAGCTACGTAGGGAGTCATTTCAGGTTTTTCTTGGGGGGGGGGGGCATCAACCTTGCTGCAACCTTGTTGCATCTTTTTTTATTAATTAAGCATGTATAAATTAGAAATTTAATAATAAAACATCAGTTTTATGTTCTTACGTAAGCATTATTTAAATAACAAAATTCACCAAAATAAATTTTATACACTTATCCTTCTAAATCCCGGGGGGGGGGGGGGGGCAAGCCCCGCCCCCCCCCCTAAATGACGCTCCTGTAACTAGGGAGAATGACTTAGCCACCCCTATATAAATTATTAGCCACTGACAAAAAATTTCAATACATAAGGGATTTCAATGTATGTGGTCTTAAAATGCTTTAAAATAGAGAAATGGGCCTCGGAATGTGTTCGTAAGCAGATATTTCAATTCATTAGGTTTCAATACACAGAAACTCCACTGTATTACTTATAATATACTGTAATACAATATTACAAAAACTACATAACTATGTACATAATTATCCTAAGTATATATAGGCCTACATAAAAAATGAAATTACGTAATTAGATAACAAGAGTAAGCTTACATAAAAAAAGGCAAGTCAGAACGGCATAGCATGATGCCTATACTTAGTCGTGCTAAACTGATCCAACTGCATTCCTGAGCTGGTGGGGTGGAGTCTGTACAACGGGCCACACACACACACTGAAGGCAACGAATGAAGAGTGGCATAGGCAGAGCTTGCGTGCATTATCTCACAGAAAATTGTCACTCGCCATATCTCCACATACACTGTTGCCAAGCCACCCGAGCCTTTAGGACACAACAATTACAACATGCTAATAGTCAACTGAAAAAATTAAAAAATACCAGTGGACGACAGCCCAGGCAGTTTGAATAATATGCATACCGTATATGCATAAATTCATGTTACAGTAATATCACACTAGTACTGTATTTAGCAAAGCATGTATTTAACATTTCCTAACTTGCAAAATGTAATGTATGTACTGTACATGTTACACCCTTCAAGCTGAGCACTATATTTACTTTGAATGGGAAGCCTGATTGGTCAACCACATTGCAACGGTTTAGAATTTTTTTTTTTGTTACACTACTAAATATGTATGTGTTACATGATTCTATAAAAAAAAAACATTTCAGAGGAGGGCTATGGACTAACTAAAAAATAGAAAACATGTTGCCAAGCCCTAAACATATCTAACGTTCGTCTCCTGCACATATATACAGTAATTAATAATCTCTAGTACCACAGGTAGGATTAAGTGGACTTTACGTCTCGTCAATAAGAATGTCGTTAGAGATGGTGAAACATAACTAGAATCAATGACACGAACTTTGAAAGGACTCTAGTATATTGGCACAAAACTTATTAAGTGAGACCAGTACAGTGATACGTAGAACTGAAATAGGGTGGGTGGAGCTGTTTTGGAATTCAATTTCTGCAAGTGCCACCTACAAGTACTCGTGCAACCCTCTATTTTTTTAAATTGTAATTAGCAGCCTAGCGGCCTTTCCCGCCATTGTCAAGACATAATAAAAGTTGGTGTAGAGGGTCGTAAGAGATACAGTAAAATCTCTCTACAACAACCCCTCGCAGTTCCTAAGAACAAACACAGTAAAATACCTGGTTTGACCCGCACAGTTCATGATAATTCGGTCGTCACAGAAAGGTGGTCAAACCAAACATAATGGGTCATTATAAAAAAGCTTTTCGTACTTATTTATTTTCAAAAATTTGGAATGGATATTGATCTATAAACAATATTTATATGTACATCACAATGTACACTTTTTTCATTAATTCATATTCAGATATCTCTGAAATATAATGTTTTTAGTTAAATATAAAATTGTTTCAATAAGCATTCATTTTAACAGGTACACGGTTGTTTACCCACATGATTTACAAATGGCTTTAAGTAATCTTGAACTTCTTCACAAACCTGCACATTACCAAAGCTAGGGAAACTCCTTTTAAAATGGAGCTTAGTTCAACTCAAGTACCTTTAAAATAAAATGAGGTAAACTCCAGTAAAAGTTCACACAGGAGAAAGGACCTAGCTCATGCTCAAAACTCATTTTTCGTGGCACTCAGCTCACTTCAAATTCCTTTCAAAGATTCTGTTACAGTTATTTAAAAATAAATCACACATAATATAATAGCATTAGTAATCATGTTTATATTTGTTTGGTGTAATTACAATGCTTTAAATGAGGGTATGTAATAATAATAATATGGATAAGTAAATTACATTTTGTACAAGTTTTTAAGCTTTCAAATTAGCTTTGAGCAAAATCTGTATTTCAAAGCTGGGATTCGCCAGGCTGGTTCTCTTATAAGAAAACACATCTCTTGCAATACTGAACAATCATTCTGCAACTGCACTCGAGGTTAGGGCTGTATAATATTTTATGAACTTTTTTTCACTAGTGGTGATGCAAACTTTAGGCTTTCTTGCACCTGAGATGTAGTGGGTTCATGAAGCCATCGTTTAATTTGGTTGCATTCGTCCGGTACACTTTCCTCACTTTCAAACTGGAAAAATCCACGAGGCCCATTAATATCTCATACAGCCTCGGAAAACGTAAACACAGTGAAGTCGTAATTTCACTTGGCAAACTGGATTGCCTAAAAATGAACGGCAGATACTTCATTTTTTATATCACTATTACTATTGGGCTACTTAGTCAACTGTACACTCATTTTACGTCTCGTAAAATTAAAACTGTCGAAATAAACATAATTCAATTAATCTCTTTCAACAATAACTATGTAACATGTCTTCAAAATGAACAAAGTCAAGTTTACCCTATCGTCAACAGCGAGTCTATTGCACAATCCTGGTATACCTGACAGACACAACAGAGTACAACTTCAATAAGCACTGTAGTGTAACTACTGTAATTGAATAAAAACGACAAATAAGACAGTCAATTCTTTAAACACTTACCTCAATGTGTCTCAGCATATTCGTTGGACTGCTTTTAGACACTGATAGTCTTTCTGATGCACAAATTACAAGCAACCACATAGTTTCCTGCCTCTGATAAATTTAAGCATTTGAAAAATGCTCTGTGTACCGGCCACGGCAAGATAAGTTCATCTGATTTTGTCGTCATAGCTTCTCAATAAGATGCCGACACAGAAATGCTACACGTATCGCGAAGTTGTGATGGTCAGAACTACAAGGGGTAGAGGTGGAGGGGGATATGCATGCACATGAGAACTGAGCAATTAGCGGGCTAAAAAGTAAACATAAATAGAAAGAAGTGTGAGAGTGTCTAAACGCGCGACATGTGTGTGGTCTGCGCACGGAACCTGGTGTGAGAGAGACAGAGTTCTGTAAAGATAAAAGAGAGTTCTTTGTTTAGTTTACCATCTCGCAGTCAAGGAGCGTTAAAAGTAGCGCACTCATTTGAGCTGACACTACAAATAAAAAGAGTTTAGGTTCAACAAAAACTACTAAATAAAAAAGAGCTAAGCTCTGCAAAAACTCCAAAAAAAAGAGCTCGCTACAAGGAGCGCGCTGCTTTGAGCGTGCTCCTCCCGACGTTTGCACATTACACAGACCCTTGAAGATGTGCTGACATAACTTGCATATTGTGAAGACCTCTCAACTCTATGATGCGTGGGTATCAGCATCTCATCTTGTATCTCGGTACAGTGTCACAATGAAGACAGACCACGACATACTAAATACCACCTAGTCTTCAGGGACCAGTCGCAGTACCTAGCGGTAGATACTGTTAAGCGCGACTAACTGGAGACCTCCGGGCCACTATGCGAGTACTTCCAGCACAAGTACCAACCGTCACATGCTGAACAACAATATAGTAACACACATTCCAGTAGCGATCCTTTCATACAGAGCTTTGGTGATTCACACAACTTTGCACGTACAAGTCACTGTTCTAATATTTTAAATAATATTGATCTAAAAATTCCCATTTTTAGGTCCGCCACCACTCAAATTCATTCTCTTAATCCAATGATATACAGTACACAGTGTATAGGATACCTACAAAACTACAAACACACATGCAATAGTTACATTTAAACACCTCTAAACCAAAACTACTACCCAAAATCTGAATTACATGGTCAGCTCTTTCAAGCTACAAACACCATAATGTAAGTTTATTCCAGCAACATCTGTTTATTCGATAGAATTAAATAACGTCTACCTGTTTCAGTGCGACTTAGGTGGCAGGTGGTTAACTCATCGCCTATCTCTGCCTGAACAGGTCCGCATTGTAGCCGTTAATAATGTTTCAGTTTTGTAGCTTTGAATGTGTACATTTGTTTGTGCTGTATGCTCGCTGCTGTACTTTCCTTTTGTTAGTGTGATGTCTGTGTTCGTACAGTGTTTCCCTATATGCCCTCGCAGCTGTACACAACACACTAAATAAGTACAAAAAAAATATTATATTTAAAAAACTGTAAGAACTTAACTAATAATATAACAGAATTTTTTCAACACTCTCCAAATTTACACTTCTCACATTTTACACCTACTTTTTGTGGTTCAATCTGCTGATTTTACATTACCTAATAATTTTTTTCTTTCTGAATGTCCAATAATTTTTCAAAATCCCTTGAGAAGCGTAAAAAAAAAAGGTGTTCTAGTGTATACGTAAGCTGATCACAATAAGCATCTGTAAATGTTTTCAAGCAAATTTTTTAACTGCAGTACTTACTCTACATAAAACAAGTCTGTTATTTCATGATTATGTATCCATATTGTTGTGTTTGCCTGTCCCTGACCCTCTATCACTCCCCCAGAGAGACAACTTAACCTACGAACAGTGCACCTGTGAATCCCGTATGCGGTACTATATGAAACATCTCAGACTTCATTACATATGTACACTCTCAATAAATCGACCTTCAGCCACTAGGCGTACTAGTTATCAACCATCTCTTACCGCCTGGCATACTGCAGTGTGCCATCATGCGCCACCTGAGGAAGCTAGCTTGGCCAAAAAAACTTTGCAACAGTGCAAAAATGTGTTGTCAATCTGTGCCTTGTATATTTTTACCTGCAAGTACAACTCTGTAAGTATGCGTGTATTTTTGTCCACAAATACTTTAGTAATTAATAGCCTAGCAGCCGCTTCCCGCCGCCTCTTTGTTTACATGACAAGTGTCGGATACTGGAACGTTACACTTACAAAAGTAAACAAACACATTTAAACTCGCAGCACAACCTTTATTGAGCAATGAAATGCAGACTGAGCATCCCAAACAAGAAATAGCCAATGAAACCACAGGAAATTTTGAGCAACAAATGTTTCGAGTTATTTGATAAACTGTGAGCAGTTTACAAACTGATACTGCACAATTTAAGACAGCGAAGGTGGGAACAGTGCGACAGAGCATGATGACTTTCTACACGCACACCTATGTGAGCTGGACAAACATCATGATCTGACGCACGTTGGCCACAAACATGCACGTAGACAATTAATATTGATACAAATACCAAGAACATCACAAGACAACTGAGTAAAGGAAGGACGCAACAATATCACATACATTGAACTAGAGGTATTTTCAAAAGCTCGCAAGGATACGGTAGGTACAACAAAATTTCAGTCTGAGGTGTTCGAAACTTAACCCGAGTGAGTAACTGAACATTTACCTGACAAACTCTCTATAACTCCTCACTTACTCTGCTTTTGAGCTGCGCAAGTGGCAGTTAGCAGACGAAAATTGCCACTTTTGGCGTGAAAAAAAGGTAAGAATTCCTGTATTTAAAATATTGAAAAACAAGGATGAATTTAATATTATGTGTAATATAAATAAAATACTGTGTAAAGAATGTACTGGGGATGTCGCATAAAGTAAAATATTCAACAAATATAAAACATATATTCTTATTTTTTTGTTCCCAACATTTTAAAACCCTAAACAGCATTTCAGGCTTTCATTAGGAGCCTGGTGATCGACAAAACCTCTTCACATGACATGATTGAGATAACCTACCCTACATCAGCTCGTGAGCTTTCGACAACGCCTTGAGTAAGTCCTGCTACAACACCTTCCTCTATCCTGCTTTAGTGAAACCCTCGTAAGATGTTTCCCACTTCATTTAAGAATGTTCCTGCATTAGAATTTACATAATTTTACGCTTAATGTGCACTTGAGTAGTTAACCCTTTTATTAATTTTTCCTGATTAACAAGCATTCTTTCCCTCAGTCCAATTACAAACATCTTAACAGGATTCAACTTTATTTACAAAGTAACATTTTTTTATTATTGTGACCGGATTCTGAAATTAAATTAACCTCAACCCACAATTCTGTGTAGCTCAGTGGCTTTTTTTTTGTAAAAAATAAAAAGGTTGTACAAACAAAGTCAAACTTTAAAAATTTAGAATGACTGTCTGCCCGTAATAAATTTACTTGTCTGCAACAGATACACTACAATTTTTAACAGAACTAAAAAGTATGCAAAAAAGTAGACATTTCATTCTCTAGTAACTGTACAAAGTTACCATTCAACTTACTTCACGCGCATTGCCAGTCGAAGTGCCGCAACTAAGAGTATTACAAACATTACATGATTACACTAAATGTAGTGGTGAAAGTTATACAATACCGGTACACTACAGTGGACATGAACCACACATACTTTCCTGTCCATATTTAACAGTACTGTTGCCTTCACAGAAAAGAGAACAGATGAACCTAGCGTACTAACGGTGCACAACGAAACAAATAAACTGCAACCTCACAAGAATACGTAGTAACACTATGCCAAACATATTTTTTTAATGAAGATACAATAAACACCTGAAATATTTTTCGAACAACAGATTGGTACTTTATTTTACTATTTTTTTTAACACAAAGAAATTTTTATAGCAAAGTAAATTTGTGCTTGATTTAGACAGTCTATACTTCATTCATTGTAATCATGAGAATGTATTTTTGAAGGAAAATTTTTTATGGAAACTATAAACAATAGAAATATATATTTTAATGCTTGTTTCTAATTATGAAACAGCCCTCAGGCTGTAAATATGTCCACAAACATTCTCAATTTATGAAACATGTATCACAGAATGATACAAAGTAACTTATATATAACCACTGAATGTCACAGTGATGTTATAGCAGGACCTAACTACTTGCATATCCTGCAAGGCAAGAAATAGCAGAAAACAAAACTGACCTCAACAAATTAAGAACAGTCCTAAGCAAAGTACATATAAGCACAAATGTGACCTTATATAAATGTGCGTATGCAACATTACTAACACTCTACTAAGCACACATACAGATGTGAGAGAGTAATATGTACACCAAATACATACATGTTGGTTAATCACTTACTAACTAATATCTTAAAGTCTGTCCACACATTTTACACTTTATGTAACATCTTCAATTCCAGTAAACAACTGAAGAAACACAAAAACAAGTTTTAAAATTAAATTACATTAAAATATGTTAAAAATGTTAATACAAAATGACTGTATATATACAGACAAAATACAAAATTCTTTGAGATCTAGTATCATAAAGCAGCAGTGCTTAGTATAAAAAAATACTATAAAACAATGTCATGTTTTTTAAAACATACAACAGTACGTGACAGACTACAACACATGTAACTACTAAAAATGGCAGAAATTATTTTATTAGGTTCACACATTTAACTGTGTGTGTAACGTCCTATACAGCCAGTCGTGAATATAATCAACGTTAATTTTGCTATCTACAGTATCACTACGAGAGCACCAGCAGAAGTAATTGAGCAAAACAGTGAACTGTGATGTTTATACACGTAACTACAGTACGCACTAGTCGAGTCAAAGTGGGCAATGTATGTGTAGCTAGGAGCAAAGTCTAACTCACGCAGCTCCTTCTATCGTGCGTACACACAAACACACACTCTGAGCACACATTGGCTTTATCTAACAAATACCTCGAGTGTTTACTAGCTAGCGAACATTTACACCTAACTCAACACATTGAGATAATATTTTCAGAGGGCACGGAAACATAGGCCAACGTGAACGTCTGTGCACGAAGCACAATATTATATTTACACAACCTTTAGTAGGTGCTGGTTGAACAGTTAGATACTGAAAGGCACATTTCACCTACTTGACAAGATGTAAACTACCTAGAAGAATTAAACTATCAAATAGCATCGTAATTACTTGTCAGACATTTGTCAATATTTTCCTGCTTGGATTAAAGATCAATTTCAGAGAGCAAGGATAGCTAACAGATGCGACAACTCCGCTGACGGCCTAGTTGACTGCGAGATGTCAGCACCACGAGAAAGTAACTTCCACACTACCTCGTCTAGAAGTACATACCACATTACTTCCCTGCACAGTGGACTCAAACCCACAACTCGTTACTCCGAGAATGTACCACACGTCTTCAATACTCTCCACGCTCTGTTGTACAGCTGGGGTAACCAGCAGCATGAACGAGCTACAGGGGAAAGGAACACACTGCATACAGATCACATTGTTCGTGCCAAGGCCTGTCAGCCACAACCACACACTATGTGGTATGCGCAAAAGAAAATGGAAAATGTCAACAAGTGGCAAGTACCTGTAAAAAAACAATCTAAAAATGCCACAATTTTACCAGTCTTGAACTCCCTTCCAGAATATTAAAGTTGGTAAACATTGTAAGGTAATACACGAAACACAAATACTGAACCTTGACAACATATTACCCTGTGACCTTCCTGTCAAGAGAAGATAATCTTAAAATTACAATGTGACATATACAGTTACTGTACTAAACCAGCAACATGCCCATATTGCATCCTAAGAAACAATTCACATTGTTTTTGTACATAATAAAAAATTGACAATAAGTAAATCAAACAGCCAGGTAAGGCATGACTGTTTCCTGTAAACATCTATAATCTATACCAGCAGCATGTACCGTCCTGTGGGCCTGTGCAGTGTTGTATGCTATGTTACTTAAAGAGGCGTAATTCTTAGGAACCAACTATTTCAGCAAAGTCTGAAATCACTTTAAGGTGAGAGTACCGGTAAATAACTAATTGCAGTATATTTATAAAAATTAAGGGGGAAATAGAATCACCATTATTGATTTATGTACATATTTTCCTTCATAACACTTGTGCCATTATCATTTTTTAAATAAACTGAGCGTTACTCTGGCTACAATGTACTCAGAATTTTAATAATCAAAACCAAATACTTTTTATACCTAAAATGTTTAAATTTGAATAGAAAGCCGTCCTATGTACCCAGTTTAGGTTCAGCAAAGTTTATAATATTCTCAAAGGAAATATTTGATCATGGTTACAAAAAAGTGAGAACAAAGTCTACATTTTAATCTTTGAAATGACATGTACATATGTAGGAGCTGAAGAAATCAACTATTTCCACACACAAGTGTTTAGTCACTCCAGCCAGCAAAGAACTGATTGCAGGCTGCCAACATGGCCAGCAAAATGTAAACAAATTCAGTAAAAGTGTGCAGTCTCCAGTATGCGCAACTTTTATTGACTATGAACAGCTGATTTTGTGTTTGTTCTACTAACAAAGTCATAAGATTATGAGAAATGCAATAGTTACAATGTTAGCAACTTCACGACACAAACTTAATCACATACCAATATACAATTTTTACTAAAATTCATATTGTTACGATTTAACATCAAAATTTCCAAATACGCTATAATATAAATTTTATTTCAACCAACAATAATTGATGTGACTGAGCAGCAAGATTGATAATCCAAAAAATGTCTCAAAATATTATGCAAAACTACTCTCCACTAAATGTTTTCATTAACAACAGATGTGTTACATAACAAGCTGCATTAGTTCACGTGTAGCAGTTGTTAAAGAGATGCTCAAATATTCTCATTGCAAACACTGTGCTATCTCTACGAGCAAAAATATAATACTTAATCACCCTATGTCGATTTCAATGTACAATTTGACAAAATGTAAGAACAATAAATTTGTTCAGTGACCGGTGAAATTAATAAATGCTTTTGAATTTAAAAAATAGATAGCTTAAAACATAAAGAAAATAGTAAATATAATTACCTGCTAATGTAAGATGAAACATATTTGTTATATGATACTCACTCTCGGTTTAAAAAAAAAATGTGATACTGCACAGGCCTACGTTCTAGTCATCACTAGAATGAACAGTCATCGCTCTACCTGTCGTCAGAAAAAAATAATGAGTTCACAGTTTACTATTTATCCTACTGAGATTTGCCCTATTTGCCATGTATGTACTATAGATCCTACATTATTGTATACTACACACACATATCTCATAATACTTTGGGCAAGCTATTTCGCTGCTAATCACTCAAATCATATCCACTTTCCCTCATCAAAATGAAAAGTACAATTTCCTAAAAGCCTTCACACTTTCTCATGAAAACAATTCTTGACTATCCTACACACGAAAACTTTGCATTTCACAATTGTCAAGAAACTATTCACTCAAATCAATTAAATTATTACTTGGGGAAAAATAAGTAAGAAATAATTCTTACTAGTTAAAGTATGTTACAAAGACTATCTAATGTTAAGAAAAAAAATTAGTGTTTCTTAAAACAAAACACAAAACATACGGTAATCTGTACTTTCACCGAAGTACAAGCTCTGCACGTCACAAGCAATAGAGTTCCTGGCATAGATGACGATCAAAGCGACAAGCAGAAGAATACAGGAGTAGTTAGCAAGCAAGACGCATCTCTTGTCGAGACTCGGGAGGTAGTGTTGTTACCGTGGCAGAACTGTTACAAGTCCACCTCCTGGTTGATGGTCTCCTTGCTTGACGAGTCACTCACAGTTATCTGGAACACACGTGATCGTACTCATCGTTGCAAGATAGTAACTCACTCACTGTACATTGCCAAGTTCACAAGGGACATCCCTGGCCATTTTAGATTTAACACACTTTCTTTATAAGTTTAAGTGCTGGTTGTATGAACCAAGTGCTTATTCCAGTGTAAGCTAACACCCTTTTAGCTTACTCTCTTGTTAGTTACCAGAAGAGGTTAGGTGGTGCCTCGCACGTAGCAATCATGAAGCTAGAGTAGACTATAGCGCTTACATATTTCCAGGCTCAGATCATGTCAAATAGCAGCAGAACCCTTACGTTGTCCACACCACCCTTGGCACAACTACTGTTTACTTACTTAATGGCAATGGTCCTACATTTGTTAGCTGTATGAACATTTGATAGGAAAACTATCAGATTTCATGGCGAGTTAGGATATTCTATTGGCCACTGCCGTTATGGCTGCGTTGTCTTCTCGGCTGGAATTGTGTCTGGTTGGTTGCAGGAACCAACATTTCAACAAACACTGCAGTCAGAGTGTTTACACTTTGTTTTTCCAAGGACTTGACAGAGCTACTTTACGGACCATCACAGTACGAACTCGACACAGTAGTAGCAATGCCAATAGGGGTCACACAGCAGTCTGAGAATATCTAAACTGTGAATTCAAATTCAAATTATTAACTACTTAATTTAGAAATTCGAAATTAATTTATTTAGAAATAATCCTAATCCTTAATTCATGGGTACTAAGCTTACTAAGTCAAGCACGAAAATATTTCATTGAATTTTGCAAGTTTCACGTATCTCTTACCGTATTCACCTGAAAATAAAGATGACCCTAAAAATAAGACAACCACCATATTTAAGAACATGCTTTATGAAAAATAATAAACTTAGCTTCTTAGCTTTGTGGCGTTGCGGCCGCACGCTTATTTCTCATGTCTCATCTATTTTCTTACGTTCTTCGCCACATTACTATGTTTAGTGTTTCTTATGATTCCTTTCTTTTATGTTGAGTTGCCTACCCTGCCGATATTTCTGACTGGCTCCGCCTGGCGGCGCTGCCGACGCCGAGGCTGGTAGAAGGGTAGCTGACGGCAATGTGGGGCTTCTAGAGAGACGAGAGTGTGAGACAGTGTGTGTTGGCTGCCGATGAAGGTTGTATACCTCCACTACCTAAGGCATGGTTTATTGAGGTAGTCTACTGATGCATGCTCCTTATGTTAACGGGGCCCTGGTGGGACGAAGAGTGACTCTCCATGTCTGAATGGTCTGCCAACTACCCACAACTGAGTCGTCGAGTGAGAGCCTGTTCACCATGTCTGGAAACTTTGATCGCTGCCCACGATGTCATCGTCGACGGTGTCGTGAACCAGCTTAATGCACCGGCACCTGCCTAAACTGGGAAAGACTGATAGGTCACAGGGAGGACCTGGGCAACCTTGTGGACAAATAAGGTGTTTTTGGGAACTTTTTTATTGGGCGATGCTCATGGAGGACCTGGATGTGCTCACTTCTGTTTTATTTCAGTTAGGTCTTGTGCTTATGCCCATTATTACTGTTCACGTTGTATTACGTAACAGCTTAATTCCTTTGATGCCATTGCCGCAATTTACAAAATAAAAAAAGAAAACTATGTAAAGAAAATATTTCCCATTTTATTTTTAAAAAATTAAAAATGCTAAATTACTGTTAATTTTATATAACTTACGTAAATTTCACTAGATGCTTTTATTTGCAAGAGACAAATTTCAAAATGTGTCACACTATTTAAACAGATATTGCCGAGGAAGGTCACACAACAGTAATAAGAACTTGCATTCTGGAGGACCCAGATTCGATCCCCGGCTCCAGCCCTCTTAACTTCGGATATTCCATGGTTTCACAAAGCTGCTCCAGTTGAATACTGGGATGGTTCCTTAACAAAAATCATGGCCGACTCCTCTCCCAGCTGCTGTCACTGTACAAAGTTGTCATCATCTCTAATGACCTCGCTGTTGACAAGACTTACCTTACCTTCAACAGATACTGTTTCCACTGCATTTTTCACAGCCATTAGTTTGAAATTTTTGTCATAACTGCACCTTTATTATAATTTGCTTTTTCATTTGCGCCTAGTTTTTCCATGTGATAAACCATTACGGATGTATAAAACAATAAATAAACATTGTAACATCCACTCACACATGTCTGATTCCTGTCCCTCATTAGTTGCCCGGACAACCAAACACAGGATCTACTACGGCCTCGTCAAACCAGAGCTTGTAGTCGCTGTGAAACCCAGAAGATACCAACTGCAATGTTTGATAAGACGTAATCTCCAAGAACCAACAAGACTTTATTCCAGTCCAGACAAGTTTCATGACTGCAGTCACACATTTGTTACTTTGAAGGTAAATGTGGCTACCTGTGGTATTACCAGGGACCCATAGTTTTTGCAGAAATATCATGCAGCACTTTGTTTCAGTGTTTTATGTACCTACCTGCAGCCTTGCTTCATGGTTATTGGCAGCATGTCTTTGTATAGAGGCGTTACTTATTTGACTGAGCCCATCAGAACAAGATAAGCTAAACATACTAACATATGAGAACATAATAACTGATCATGAAGAAGTCCTGCATGTATGCACATAACTCATTGAAACACGTCAGCACAACAATATTTCCTGAAACTATCCTTCTCTAAGTATTACATAGTGTTTCTACTGCACAGTGCCATCATCTCTGCCTGCTGCGAACAGGGGCCTGACCAGGGGCGTCATTTCAGGTTTTTCTTGGGGGGGAGGGGGGGGGCATATTTTTATTTGCAACAGTGACCTTGTTACATCTTCTTTATTAATTAAGCATGTATAAATTAGAAACTTTCATAATAAAACTTTGGTTTTATGTGCTTCCTTTAGTATTATTTAAATAACAAAATACAGGAAAAAATTTTTTTACACATTTCCTACTAAATCCAGGGGGGCATCTGCCCCCCCTGCCCCCTAAACGACACCCCTGGGACTGACGTGCCTCTCCGGGGTGCTACCTGCTGCGTGTCCTGCTCATGGTCCGACTCCCGCAGATGCGTCCACTCCTGCTCCCGTGAGCTGCTCCAGTCGTGGTCTGGCTCCGGTGTCTGGATTGTCACTTTGATCACCTCGAAGTCTGCCACGAAGACACAGCGCACCAGGAGCAGCAGTGCAGCCAGCAACCACACCACCATCGAGCACCACGACGCCGCCTGCCCACAGTCCCGCCAACCACTCGCACAGTGAAATACATGGCAATGGTATTTTGACAAACAATTGTAATCCACAGTGCTGTTATATTAACAAATTATCATTTCATTAATTAGTAACTCGTGAATACTTTTGCAAATTAAATTTTATATAAACTATGTTGGTACCAACAAAATGAATCTTTACACAAATACATAGGTACACAAACTAACACGGTGATTCAATTAGGCTTGAAAATATCTTATTTCAAAAACATTCAACTGTTGATTATTGGTAAAACCCCCAGTGCCAAAACTTCATTGATATGATTACAGAGCGAAATGTGTCTCATGATAATGGTGAACTGCACGACACAAACAATCAATGTTCCCCCGATGACAGTTTGCAAATAAGGGGTGTTAAGTTCTTATATGTTCTTTAGACCACAAAAACAAGTAGCTGATTTTGAGCTACAAACTGAAGTTAAAAAAAAAGAAAATTGCAAAACAGAAACTTCAAGGAACTGGCAGTACATCTGTGAGATACGTAAATCATATCAGAAATAACCTAGCAAAGGAATATAAGAAAAATTTAACAAGTCTAAGTACATTTTAATCAAGTAAATACCCTTTTTTCAAGACCACTGAACCTTCTAAAACTGTAACTAAATGGAAAATTATTCCATAACAGCACCAGTCTAATGCAAGACTGCGAATTGTTTTTTAAAAACTTTGTAGAAACAGCTAGCCTTGTAGGTTAGGTATTCCTAAATGAAACCCTTTCAGCAAGTCCCTGGTTCTTCTCAACTAAGCATAGTAAACTTACCTTTTTGGAAGCGGCCTTTATCTGCTTCTTAATAATCAAAGTTTTTTTCTATAACCAAAGTACTTCTGCCATGCTTAAATGCTGCCTAGAAATTTCTTCTTCCCTACCATTTCAAGTATCCTCTGCACTCTGTCATTATTTCAGCTAGTTGATCCGTCGTAACATTCTCCTGGTTAATAAGCTGCCATTTTTTCGAGGTCCATAAAATATCATCCTATTGAAAATTAGACTGTTAATAATTCTTTCCTAGTATTAAGTAGAACTATGTATGCTGGGACTCACTAAAAAGGTTCTAACAAAAATTCACTAAACATCCAAGAAACAGTGTCACAGAATTCACAAGACATTCTCCTTTACACAAAGAATTAAAAATAAAAATAGTAATAATACATAAAAAATAAATTACAATAAATACATTTTCTGGTTTTATTAGAAGCAGCACCATCATCAGTGAAATATTGTCAGAGTTCTGAATGTTCATGAAAAGTTCAATCTCTCTTAAACACTACAAGAGGCTGTAATCACTGGCACAGAGCATGGGACAGATTCTCAAATCATGTATTACAGGCAATCACTCTACCAGCAAACCTATGTGGTGCTCGAGGCTTTCTGAGCCTTATGCAGTTCTCTTTTCATTACGACCACTTTGCCTCCGTATATGCCAGGCGACAATCTGTAATAACGCTCACATTACAGTAACCTCACAATTATCCATGTGTGAGTTATCTTCTTCGGAGATTATTTGTGGCACTTTTAACACCAAAACCTTGAATTCAGACCCAAACTTCTATTTTATATAACCCAATTTAAAAAAAAAAAAGCCTTGGTTTAACTTCTCTACAAACTCCACCACAGCCCCATTTAACAACATCAAAAAACATCAATTTTACATCAAAACCTCAAATTTAACAACATCAAAAAACATCCATTTAACAACATCAAAATTCTCAATTCAACAACACTAAAACTCCTAAATTAACATCAAAATCCCAAATTTAACAACATCAAAAAACATCAATTTAACAACATCAAAATTCTCAATTCAACAACACTAAAACTCCTAAATTAACATCAAAATCCCAAATTTAACAACATCAAAAAACATCAATTTAACAACATCAAAATTCTCAATTCAACAACACTAAAACTCCTAAATTAACATCAAAATCCCAAATTAACAACGTCAAAATCCCAAATTTAACAACACCAAAATCCCAAATTTAACAACATCAAAAAACATCAATTTAACAACATCGAAATTCTCAATTCAACAACACTAAAACTCCTAAATTAACATCAAAATCCCAAATTTAACAACATCAAAAAACATCAATTTAACAACATCAAAATTCTCAATTCAACACACTAAAACTCCCAAATTAACAACATCAAAATCCCAAATTTAACAACATCAAAATCCCAAATTTAACAACACCAAAAATCCCAAATTTAACAACACCAAAAATCCCAAATTAAACAACACCAAAACTCCCAAATCAACGACACCAAAACTCCCAAATCAACAACACTAAAACTTCCAAATTAACAACACAAAAAACCCAATTTAACTACCCTACAACTTCAACTTAAAGACTCTAGTTGATACTATGGATTATTCCTATACTGACCTCCTCAAACACTGAAAATAACCGGGACAAGTTGAATGAATTTATTTCATATACAATGTCCAGACTATATTGCTTTTGACTGTGTGTTAGGAGTTAAAAAGCAAACTTCACAGTTAATGTCGCGCATACTAAACTGATACAGAGGACCACTTGGTTCAATCCTAAGGCAGTTCAACTGATGCCGCAAACATTTTGGTGTGTTGAAGCAGTTTTTGTATGTGCATTGTAATGTAGTTTTAGAAACTACTTCTGTGTTGTGCAGGTGCATGTTTATTTTGAATATCATCCTACAGGGCAATCCAGTCAAAATTATACCTACTCCTTGGAAGGTTCTACAGCAGGCCACTACGCAGCAACGAGAAAACCATAAAAAATCATAAATTGAGCAAATTATTTCCATTAGAAGCTAAATCAAAGTTATTTACAATGTTAAAACAATTAAATCTTCAGCAAGCTCGACATCACAAATTTCCGGACACTGTATCACATGGTTACATTTACCTGTGAAGTAACTAACGCAACCATAATGAAGTAAAAAGGAAAATTTCCAAACAGACTTAGTCAAGACCAAAAACTTATTTAATGAAACTCAGGGTGAGGGCAGCCAATTTTTTATGTCTGTCACCAGACTAGGCACGAAGGCTGCAGCATACTCACCTCAGCGTAAGTTATCCGCAAGATGTGCTGAGAGCTGAAGCAGTACTTGCTGACGTCGTTGCAGCTGAAAGGAGACAAACACATCATGATTGTACCCCGGTGCAGCAGCAATGCAGTACGAGAAGGAACCAGCGTGAAGTGTGGCTTACCTGGTTTCGTTCATGTTGCTGGTGAAGGTGTGACAGAAGGTGTCGTAGCCCTTGTCCAGCACCACCGCGGAGGCCATGGCGATGAAGAAGAACACAATGTTGAACACCAGCGCGGGGTACACGATCCTCCACGGCTGCGGCAAGCTGGAACACATGGCTCTCAGCTGACGAAGTTTCGCTCCTTCTCGTCCACACGCCGTAATACCTTCATATTATCTATGGATGTTTATATGTATGTATGTCTTGACACCGTTCGACTGATAACCATGAAACTTGCCACATATGTGTATTTTTTATGGAGAAGGTATTTACGCTATCCATTTTACTTTAACTCACCACTAGATAGTGCTGCAACTTCTACGCTGTTCAACTGATTGCCATGAAAATTGGTATTTGAACACAGATAATATTTAAGTGATATCCATTTTTCTACAACTTGCCGCTCGAAGGTGCTGCAGCACATCAACATCTAGCAAGTTCTATAAAACTGATTATGTATAAAAATGCATGCTTATTTGTGCACTCGTCTTCTATGCATACCTATACCATTTGTCTGATCAGGATGAAAGTTTGGCAAGTTGTGCATGTGCCAGCTAATGTTTCTGCCAATAAATGTGGCAGAGGTGCCAAACGGGGTAGAGGGGCAGAACGAAGTACCCAAAAAATGTAATGGGCATTGCAATGCATGCAGGGGCTGCTAGTATTTTTTATACAATTTAAATTACAAACTTCCTACCAAATGCCATGTAGGGAGGTAAGGCGGCGGTTACATGTTCTGGACGACGTTGCTTTGATTCCTTGTCAGACCACTCAAATTCAAGTTTTACGAAATCACTCCAAGCAAATGCTAAGATAGTGAAATTCACCTCACAAAACAGACATGTATTATTTATGAGAACACTATAATCTGACAATAACTGTCATAACTGTGACCAGCGAGTGTACTACAAATATATTTCAAGGTCTCCACCTACCCCAGCCGTCAAACAGCGTGTATGACAGCAGTTGTAGCCTGCACATAACTGCCATTTAATAAACATACAACATTCGTGTCCGCATATGAATAACATTTAAGAATGTTTTCACACTGGAATATATTCCCATCTGATGTATTTGTAATGTTCATTTTGTGAAGGTAAAAACTGCCATGACAAGCATTTTCACAGTTTTTTTTTAAGCTACAGGATAGTTAAAGTACCAGACAGACACACAGCTTCCCTTTATCCTCACTGTTAAGTCACATAATATTGGGGCCATTGCTATTGGTCCGACAAGAAAAGAGCAAGCAACGGAAAAACGACACGCTAGTGTCTGGCTATAATGTAACTGACACAGATACCTGGCTTGCCATTACTTCTGCAGTATATCCACGCCTCTGACATACCAACGACTATATACAGCCACACAGCATCCGTAAGTGCACCGCTTACTTGAGCGCTAGAGGCTCAGACGTGATGTCGCTGTAAGAGCGACCTTGAAGCACACATCAAGTACTGCAACGCCACCAGCCAAGCACTGAACTAACGTGCAAGGTTTACGCCAGTCTGTTTTCATTACGAGACTTTAAACAATGACCAAATAATTTCATTGGTGGAAAGCCTGTAGCAAAGTTAGGTACATTTTTATCTGAGTTTCTCATACATCCGGTTAGTACATTTTGAAGTATAGCAGTCTGAAAAGGTTGTTTTAACCATGTTTTTAATGAGCGCTGTGTCTTAAAATGATATTCCATATTTGTACTAAGTGTTTTTTTTTACATTGGAACTATGGGGACAAGTGAAATAGTGTCATAAAAAAGGATTATTTGCGAACCCACTGCAGTCTGCAGTGCATTTGAAGTGAGTGATAGGCGGCCACCTTAGGGGTATGGCGAACATAAAACAGAAAACTGTTAAATTATACACTGTCCTGCAGAGTGGTTTCCGTAGTTTCCTTTATATCAGTTAGGCCTAGTGTTTCACAGTTGCAACCATGCGAGGGAAGTCATGCTGGTGGTTGACATCCAATATCAAGCGATAAGACCAAGGACAGAAAAAATATTCATACGGTACCTAACTTAACGTTGTACCACAGCTTTAAGTGAGGTACATGTCCTGACAACACAACTAGTAGCTACAACTGCATTCGTGGGGAATTTGTCAGGATTTTATATAATTTACCATATTTTCAGTAGGCCTACACCTTCTACAGAACACATGTATTACGTCACATCAAAATCAAAAAGAGAGAGAATGAAATTAAAAACCAAACTTGAGAAGTTTTTGATGGGAAGATATTTTCAATTTGAGTTGAATACCTTGCGCTCACAGTTGATACGGCAAGTTGTGAGCGAACAAGAATTGCCTTAGAGCCAACATGTTTGCAGGTTCCGGTCGAGCAAATTAGATCTGCCACAGTGGCAAGTTACCAAACACATTTGAAGCCAAGGAATGAACCACAGACGTCAGCATATACTTCAAGAAAACACAGCACTTAGGTCTAACATGCCAAGCCTACTATTTCTAACTCTTTAACGATATTCAAATAGGACTTAAACGCAACATCAAAAGTTTTCTAACTCTCCAGGAGAAACTGTACTTCACAATAGTTATTCACTGAGATACAGGTGTAAAACTTAACCATACAAGTGACTCTTCTCAATGACTTGAGCTGTAGGCTACATGGTTTTTTAATATATCAGTAGTAGCTTACAGTGAAACAATGATTTCTAACAAAGTGTATTATTGTTACCGTACAATCACAGCAAGAAAATCATTTCAAATTAGATTCCATATACCTCAAGTCATTAGTAATATCCAGTTCCTTAGCTACCATAAAGAAAAACATTAATTTTGATACTTTATTTATAAAGGCCTCAAAAAATATTAGTTCAATTTTTAAAATTTGAAATACACATTATGCAACTTGTGCAAATATACAAAATGTGCACTGTATAAAAATAAAATACATAGCACGTACAAATTTCCGTAAAGCTCTGCATTAGTCACATTATTGGATTTGGCTATTTTATTTTCCATTTTCATGAAATTCTGACCATAAAAATGTGAAATTTGCTATTAAAGCATTAATTATATTTAAGTGCACTGTGATACAAGCATCTCAGTTCAACAGCTAACGAATGTTTAGACTGCAGTCAAAATTACAATTGAAGACTAGAAAAAAAATTCTGGTCTAATTACACATTAACACATTAAAAGTGCAACTTCAATGCCCATACTGTAGTGCAATGTAAATAAAATTCACTACGCAATAAATGTTATAGTTTCCTTGTCTGAATTTCAAAAAAGGGAAAAATAAACTAACTCAATAATGTGGCTGACATTGAATCTTAAGGGGGAAAGTTAAATAATTTTCTTAGGTATATTTTTGTTTTCGAGCCACAACTCTTATTTAAGTTGTAGGCCTATTAACAAAATTTTCTCTTTAACAAGACAAATTATATATTCTTGATAAAACTGTTTGACATAAATAATAATGGAATCTTTCATTAATTATTCAAGCAGAATCATTGCAAGGGAATTACAGCTGTTAACTTTCAAGAATGATAAGTCCAATATAAGAAAAACATATAATCTAACACACTTATAGGCCCCTAATCTCCAAAATTTGTTACAAATATCTTCTATGCCTCAACACTGCCACATTCACCAAAAATATTTCAAAACAGAAGTTATAGCAGTAAATTAATAGGGCCTAAATAAAATTTAGCATCTAGCTCTCCCCTATAAGAGGCACGTTGGTGCAAACACAATAAACAATGTTGTAATTAGTCTGTATTATTTTTACTTCAAACTACTGAACTATTGCTATTCACCTTTTATTTCAAACTATTATGCTGTCTTTTTAAAAATATGATACGCCTAATAGAAACAAATTTTGGATCCCCTTGAAATTGCTAAAGTCTGTTTTACCAAACTTTGAAGGAGGAAAAAACCTATTTTACATTATAAAATCCTACTTTATTCTGAATGTCCATTTGACCAAACTCATCTGATCAAAATTACTCATTTTACACAGATCAAAAATCACTTATTTGACCCAAACTTCAAGAAACCACATGACCCTATATTACTAATTTGGTCCAGACTACCAATTTGACCCAAGGTACCCATTTGACTCTCATCACCTACTTACCCAAGGTACATAGTTTAACTAAGTAACATATTTCACCCAAATCATCCATTTGACACTACATCGCCCAACTTAATAAAATAACTCATGTTTGACCAAAAATACTCATGTGGTGCAATGTCTACTCATTTTGTCCAATTATCTTTTTCACAACAATTACTCATTACGCCTAAATATACTCATCTGAACCAAATTACTTATGTGACTCAAAGTACTTTAGTTTCACCGAAATCACTTAATGAGAAAAGGTACCTATTTGACCCATATTACCCATTTTACTGAAATCACCAGTTTGACTTAAATTACCCATTTAACCTAAATCACCTGTCTTATTGAAATCACCCATTTGACTGAAATCTTCTGTTTGACCAAAATCACCCATTTGACCAAAATCACACACGACCAAAAAAAAATCCATTTACACAAAGCACCAATTAGAACCAAAGTACCCTTTGGACCAAAAACTGCTCTTTTTGCACTCAAACACTTTTTTGGCCCTAACTACCCATTTTATCTAAGTACCCTATTTGACCCTACGTATCAATTTAAACTACATTACCTGCACAAGCAAAGTTACTCATTTGACGAAAAGTACCCATTTGACTCAAAGCATCTATTTGACACAAATTATTCATTTGACCCAACTAACAACCAAAACCAAAGTACCCATTTGACCAAATTGTCCATTTGAGACAAAATAGGCTACTGATTAGACTAAAATCACCTATTTGACAATTTAACTCAAGGTGGCCATTTGATACAAATTAACATTTTGACCCAAATAATGTATTTAACCCAAAGGAACCATTTAACCCAAAGTACCCAATTCAACTGAAGAACACATCTGACATAAAGAAGGCCTACCTTATTGACTATGAGAACTCAGTCTAACATAATTACTTATGAGGTGACTTTCTTGGGCCTACCCTTCTTTCGCTATGTGGCTAAGCCTTATTTAAATTGACAGCAGCTCGTAAATCTTGAACGTTTCTTTTGATATCAGATTAAAATTAGCCAGCAATTTTCTTGGGTTCTTTCCTAAATTAACCATCAAATCTCTTTCATATCAACGTATCCAGAACTTCTTGGAATACCTGCTGAAGTCAGCCTATGAATCTCATTGGGCTGGTGCCAGGTGTATTGCATATATAAACTACATTCAGCAGCACTGGCAGAAAAGTCCCCTTTTGTTCTCATCAGCCTGCCTTTGTCTTCTCAATTTATCAGTCACCCACCTTGCTGCCCATCTTGGCACCTTCTTCAACAAACACACTTCCAATTCCACATACTGGTCTCACTCTGATGCTGCATACTCCAACAATGGCAATGTCATGGGGCACTATTTCACAAAGTTATATTATATTTCCGAAGGCTATTTTTTTTGTAAGAGGTTAGGACTCTTTCCCGAAATGTTCCTGCAATAACCACCTAAAGGAAGGCTCATACTATCGGACTTTCCATTCACTTTAGTTTAAAATGTCAAAACATACTGTGTACTGAATCAAATTAAGGTTTCTGCAACTTGAAAGTATGTAAGGCAATAAATAGTAATCTGCGTCGCTGCCTAAACCTTGTAATAAGAGCCTACACGATGGTACTGAGGCGAGAACCCCTGTATGTGATAGGTGGACATAAATAATGAAAGGCTGCTGGAAGAACAACTCACCCCTTGGCGGTCTTGCCTCCCGTGCCGCACATAGTGAAGAGCACGGCCCAGGGGAAGGAGAATATGACAGAGAACACTGGCACGTACTGCACGAACATGCACACGCCTACATCGCCCCACTCGGTGCGAGCCGCGTCGAACGGCGTCCCTTCCTGCTGGCTGCAGTTCAGCGGCCCCGACACGAAGCTAACCTCGCCGAACAACATGCAGTTGCCGTTGAAGCCGTTCAGCGCGTTCGTGAACGAGATGTACGCGATGAAGCTGGCCACGATACTCGCCACGTACAGGACTATCTGACAGTTCTTCCACGCCGACGAGACGCGGCGCGACTCTTTCTCTACCAGCTCGAGATATAGCTCCAGCAGCTTCATGTTGGTCCACGCTTCTCAGCACACAGTGCCTGAACACAAAACAATATCCGAGTGTGTAACGAGCACCTGACAGCTTCTCCGCATCGCATCACGTCATCTTCAAAACAAAACGCGCAGGCCCCGCCCTGTCAAAGAAACAAACATTACCACACAGAGATATTAAACTAAAAGCACTGACCTATATTTTATAGAGTGCAGCACTAATCTCACAAATTTCATAGAGTTTGAAAAAACGTAAACTTATTGAGAAATATTTACAAACAATTGCTTCCAAATTTATTTTTTTTAATTTTTCATAACAGTGCGTTAAATAAGAAACGTATAACAAATATAAAATTGTTTTACTAACTCTCTTGTCTAAATAAAAAATATCAGTTATGTGTTTTCACAATAAAAAAAAAAAGGAACTCAATCAATTTTTTATTTTTATTTCTTGTAAGCACGGCCGTAGAAGAACAGGTCTGGACCACGGTCGTAGAAGAACAGGTCTGGACACTCGCCTGGATATTTGACCTCCTTGTTGTTTGGCTGTAGTTCACCAAGTTACCTAGAATATTGTGTTTTATTGGCGATGATGTTACGGCGGTCGGACTAAACTCCGCCCACTTCCTTTCCGCTAAAATAAACAACTTATCAAAACGTATTTTTTATCAATTAATGAAATAATTTCTTCGCTCACAAATTTAAGAAATGGCTCCAGCAATCTTTATTTACTTTATAAATTTAACAATGGAAAAAAGTGGGCGGAGTTTGAGTCCGACCGCACAGAAATCAGCGCCAAAGACGCACAACACTCTCGGTAACTTGACGAACTACAGCCAAACAACAAGGGGGTCAAGCAAAATACATTGTAAGATAGGCGAGTGTCCAGACATGTTATTCTACGACCGTGCCTGTAAGTAATAAGTTTTAAGTATGGCCAAATGTATGAAAAGAAATTGAAAGCTTATTCACTTAAGACAGTAAATAACATGGGCATTAGGTTCTATAATAAACTACCAGACAACATAAAAAATATCACAGACACTAGGAATTTCAAAAAGCAGCTGTTTGATTTCCTTTTAAGAAACTCATTCTACAGTGTATCCGAATACTTAACTACAAAATGAATTGGGTTAAGGATATTGACTCTTGAGGCCT
>PNEQ01055405.1:0-27878 GCA_003012365.1 Medauroidea extradentata
TTTAATTCTGGCACTAACACTGTTTCTTGTACGATTTTGTTTCCATACGGTGTTTTAACTTCAACATTACCAACCCCTTTTGAAAAAACTGATTCATCATTTGCTACTGTCACTTTGATGTGGCTGTCTTCTTTGAAATCAGTTATCCAGTCTCTCCTAGGTGTCATGTGTGATGTGGCACCAGAATCAACGTACCATTAATTCAAATCTTCACTGGCAATATTTAGAGCTGTCAGCAGAGCTTCATCTTTACTCTTCACAGACTTCTGTTTTCTTCCTGCAGGCCATGATGAATAGGATTGTGTCCTGTCCCTTGATGTTTCTTCTAGACAATGTATTTTAATGTGACCAATCTTTCCGCAGTTAAAACACTTAGGTCCTTTGGTACTCGACTACTTACTTTCATACCATTTTGGCTTCATTTTTGCTGCGAGAGCTGATGCATCTTCATTCACTCGCTCTTGAAGGCACATCTCCACCACACATAACCTCTCTCTCAGTAGAGTCAAGTTCCTCTGCTCCTTTGGAACCGATTCCCATGCATTCATGAACTCAAAATATTCCCGTGGCATGGTGTTGAGTACTCTATTTAAGAAAAGTGAGTCTGTCAATTTTACTTTATCTTCTTTCCATGTCTCGTCCTGGAGCTCGACCCATAGTTTTTCTAGTTTTGCAATGTGTTTTGCCACTGAATCGCAAGTGTCCTTTTCCCTTATACTGAAAAAACTGGTTAAATAACCGATCTTGGCGTTGCTCCGTGCGTTGTTCATATACACTGTGCAGTTTATCCCACATTTCTTTTCCTGATGTACACATGTTTATTAACTGACGTACCTGGTTACTAAGAGCGCAAACAATTCTGTGTTGAGCCATAAATTCTGCCTTCTTTACAGATGCCTCTTCATGTTTCTTCCCAATCTGAGTATCTGATGTGTCCGTTGCTTCTGTAGGTGGCAGTTGTCCTCCCTCTATGGCGTCCATACCTCCATTAACTTGAAGCTGTATTATGACTTGGAATTTCCAGTCTGTCCAATTAGAGGGACCCTCTAACCTGTCAATCATTACCCTCGATACATCCATTTTTGCTACGATAATAAAAAGCACTCACAGACAAGAGGATAAAAATTTGAATTACAGTATTATGTAACACACAAATGGCATTTTATCCCGAGCATCCGTGATGCCATTTTTTGTAGGATATATTGCTAAGTACAAAAACGCGACTGCTACAATTTTTAGTTATGCGACGCCTAACGTTTTCTTTATCCCAATCCACACGCAACAATCTCTTGCGGGACCTGGGCCCATAACCTGTTGTTAATTAATGAGAAACATTAGTAACTCAGTCACCAATTATTTTAATCATGAAGAACATTTGTCACGTTACATGGCTACTACCGAGACATACAACACTCAGTGTTTTTATCGACTGTCACCAGATAGCAGAATAGGTGATTCTTCCACTACAGTGTTTACAAAACAAAAGAATACAGCAGTACATAACAAAGCACGTACACAGACGGCACAAATATATCACTTGATTATAATAAAAACAAAACACACAACAATGCCTAAACTTGCTAAAAAAAAATAAACGGCAACTATTCCAAAATAATTACTCATTACTTTCGAGTTAACGATAATAAATTAACTTTTGGATATCAAGTTACAGTGTTTTTGGCATATTAAATTAAAATATAAAATTTTTTATATTTAAATTTTATTTAAAATTTAAAATCTATAATTTGTCTGTTTAATTGTTTTCGTAAATAAGACAATCTGAAATATTTTCTGTATAACTTTTTCTTCGTACCAGGAGTGACTTTTGATTGAAACATTTGAAAAGACCTGCTCCTATCGACCTTCATCTATGTATACTTTTTCAAGAAACAAAGCATAACGTGCTATTTGATGCAACTTTACTAGGACTTACTTCTTTAGTCAATGCTGCAACCACGGTAAGAAGGAAGATATGTGATGTAAATTTTGGATGTGATACCAAGAAATAACACATGAATTAGGTAAGGAAATGCCCAGATCATTCAGTAGCCATCTACATTAAAGCAAAAAATAGCAGAACATTAAAAAAATTATTATGATTTCATCGTCCTGAGAGATAAACTTGCACCCGTAAGGTAAACAATGCTTGTGCCAGTAATGTTTAGCCATGTTCCATATTTGCAATGGACAACTAATGATGATGAAACAGAACTTACCAATATCCCTCTTCCAATCAGAAGATAGTGAACAATTTCTATCCATGATTAATGTTACATTAAAACTGTTAGCAGATATTTTATCTCAGCCAGCATACAAACGAGTGGATGTATGTGAAGAATTAGCTATTGATTGCATTCCTGTGTGTGTTTACATGTTTCTCTGTCTCTTACTTGGTGGCCAGTCATTTCTTGATGCAGACCCTGATGAGCACATTGATGAGGACAAGGAAGAATCATATAAGAGGTTCTAAGTATTGCTCAAGATCTTGTATTTAGTGTAAGTGGAAGAAAGAAGCTTACTCCAAAAAACATTGGTCTTGGTGCAACTTTGCATCAGGCTATGAGATCTAAAGAACTCGTAGACATATTTTATTGTGCTGGACATGATGTTAGTTACACAGACATTTTGACCATTGATACATCATTAGTCACTTCCACATTAGAAAAAATGAACCCTACACAGGAGCAGTAATTCTATCAAATTTTGTTCCTCATCAATTCGTTCACTTCTCAGTTGATAATATTGATATTAATGACAACTCTTGATGGCAATAAAATATTCCATGGTACACAAATCGCAGCATGCAAAGAGATCCTGCTCCAGATAACCTATTAAATAACATTAAGCCATCAAAACAGAGTACTTTGAAAGTTCCAAAGGTGCTTGAAACAATCACTCCTGTTAACATTGTAAAAACACAACTGAACCAAATCTTGGACAAGTCATAGCTGATTCAATGAAGAACATAGTCAGATAAATCCTGAGCAGGCAACAATTGGGTACATACCAATAACTGCAGCACCAGCACATGAAATAGACACTTTGAATAAAGCGTCACAGTGACTAATTCATATATCAGCTGCCAAGGAACAAAATTATACAGTGGTTACTGTTGATCAAACACTCTTTCCTTTACTCATGAAGTTGAAATGGTCCCTACCACAGTTTAAGGACACTCTTATTCCTCAACTGAGTGGACTCCACATAAGTATGAACTTTCTCAAGGTTATCGGGCAGAACACTGACGATATTGGATTGGAAACTGTGTGGGTAGAATGTGGAATTTTAGAACCACTATCAGCAAAAAGAGTATTAAATGGAACATCATACGCAAAAGGAGTGTGTGCTCACAAACTTCCCCTGCAAGCTCTCTGGCAAATTTTGATACTACAATTCCCGACTACTTTACAGGAATCCAACACTGTGTTGAAAGAAGAATTAATGAAGATGGCCTAATTGGAAGACCCAGATCAGTTCGAGTCTTAAGTCTCACATTTAGCATCAGCATCTTTCCAGAATTGTTTCAGTGAATTAATTTCTAGTAAATGTGAGGATTTTAACTTCTTGTACTGGTGGAATTACATGAAAATGGTTCACGCATTACTGCTATTCATTAGAGCACAATGTGATGGTATATGGGAGCACTATGCAATATTAGGATGTGTGTAACTTGCAACAATGAACCAGCTACCAGAAGAAGTGAAACAACAATTTGAGAAAGGTAATTTTGTTGTCAAGGAATCTAACCGACGTTTCAACCAAGTAGAACCTTATCAGAGCCTGGAGTGGATGAATGCAGTTGGAAAGAAAGGGGGTAGAGTTATTGGAACAAAAAACCAATTCTGCACTAGCAAGGTGGGCTCTTTCCTACAATCTCTAAGGGTTACCATATCACGTAATATGAGAACATTGTTCATGGTTGACCATAATGACAAAATGACACGCAATGAATCGACTCCTAACAGGGACAATACTGATGAAAACCATATTGAATGTGTTCTTCGAAGATTCAAGGTACTTGAACAACATGTTTCTACTCAGTGCATCCACAAACATTTTAACTACTGCTGATATCCAAGATAATCTACTAAGAGTTCAGACATTGGGACAGTTACAGCTGAATACCTTCGTAGAAGAAACGATGCTGAATCCCAATGAAGATGGTAAAAAACTTAAGTTAAGCGATCCTTTGAAATAATCCAAAGCAAAGACATTCAAGGCTCTGTACGAAGTTCAAATGACAGGTACTAACAAGAAAGTTATTTTAAAGGAAGACAAGAATATTCTTCAGCACCTCATAACTGCCTATAATGCTGATCATATTGTTGATCATTACAGCATTTTGTACCATGAGCTAATTAATGCCAGTACCAGTATCACTTGCCAACACAAATAGAACTCTAAGAAGTGGAAACAAATTATTTTTAGCTGATGTGCCGATGAATGGTATATTTTGTCCACCTGATCTACCTGTTCAAAGAAATTCCTGCATAATAATAGATGGGCAAGCATTAGTAATGACACTTGGAAAGCTTGCAAGAGTAGAGACCTATAAGGAACTGACTAATTCATTTCTTAATGTTGTCATTTATGTGGGGAGGCACTTCAGTAGGATTGATGTCATCTTTGACCGCTACTCTGATAAGTCAATCAAGGTTGGGACTAGTGACAGGTGTTTTAAACACTTTATTCCAGTAAGAAGAATGACAGAAAATGGATGTGTGCCAGTTCCCAATAATTTCAACGATTTTCTTGTTAACTTAGAGAACAAGAAAGATTTGTCTCATTTTCTACCCAATCATTTAATCAACAATTTTCCTGATGACAAAACTATTGTCATTTCTGGTAGATTTCTCATGGAAAATAATGTATGGACAAACAACACTGATTTGCAGTACACAAATTACAAGCTTATCACAGAGAAGCAGACACACGTATTGTTCTACACTGTCTTCAATGTGATGATGATAGCATTGTTGTCGCAGCATGTGATACAGGCGTGTTGGTTTAATTGGTTGCATTATTTTACAAGATTGATTGCACTAATTTTTGGATGAGAGCAAGAACAGCAAAATAACAAAAATACATTCCTGTGCATGAAATAAGACAACAGTTTTCATTTACAGACTCAGTTTTTGAGTGTCTCCTCTCATTTAATTCCATAACAAGGTGTGATACTATTTCCCACATTGCTGGAATCAGCAAGAAGAAAGCTTGGAAAATATTTATTTCTGATCCTGAGCTACGACAACATCTTGACCTTGATGAACTGAAAGAAGACGCAATACATAAAGCAGAGAAGTTCATATGCAAGTTGTATGATGCGCCAAATGCAAGCAACTGTGACGAAGTCAGAGTAAAAATGTTCAACAAAGGACATAACACATAAGCACTCCCCCCTACAACTGATGCTGTTAAACTTCATATCAAACGGGCACACTATTAAGCAATGGTATTGGAGGCAATCAGTCATACCAAAACCTGTGTAACCATTACCCACTACCATGGAATGGAAAATATTTGATGGCGAGCTCATCCCAAACCTGCTTACTTTACCACCAATTCCAAAAGCCTGCAAAGATATTGTCTGGTGTGGTTGTAAGGGAGGCTGTATATATGTTAACTGCTCATGTAGGAAAAGCAAACAAGTATGTACTGCAGCTTGCAAATGTGCAGATGACGGACGTAAGGAATGCATGAATGTGCACAAGTAATTTTGTAAAACATGGTTTTATGAACAATATGAGTGAGTAACTTATGGGTTATTTTATGTACCAAGAATGTATTAAAATTATGTTACGCTTTACATTATAATACTTGGTAGCATTAGAGACAATCAAGTAACTGTTACATCTTAAAATTATGTACTTAAACAATTGACTGTTCTATTTGTTCAACATAGTAAAGTTTCTCTATTTTGGAATTTTTAAAATTTTGTAAAGTGATTTAAAGAATACTGTACTTTTAAATCTTAAAGAGGCTAAAGTGCTATACTATTTACATTTAATACACCCTAAACCAAAGTAAAACACATAATGATCACTACTTTGCAAGCATTAACTCAAAAAGATATTAGTAATTATTGTGGAACAGTCAACATTTTGTTTTTTAGCGATTTGAGACATAAAAAATCAAAATCACGAGTGGTGCACAAAATTTTCAGAATCAGCACAAAAAAAATTCATACAAGAAAACTTGTTTGCCCACTATTCCTCAAAAATGCTTCCCATAAATTTTACAGCAATTTTTCTTCGATTTTGCCCCAGTATAATGTTGGTGAAAAACTTATCTGCTATACAGAAGAATGTAATGTTGGAAATCAATTAGCAATTAAACAGAAAAATTACTACCAAAGTTATAACTTATTGCAATGAAAAAATTTAACTTTTGATACAACAAATCCAGTGAACTGTCCTATTGATACAAGTGCAAATTAACAATATTAAACCAGAAAGGGAAAGAATAAAACTTAAAAGTTTTAAGAAAATAGCAGCTCGCAGCTGTATCAAATCAGAGAGATTTAGAATTTTATGTTGTGTACTAAAATAATCAAAACAATTTTAGTTCTTGTAAATCCAACAGTTTATCTAATAAATTATAAATAAATACAGAAAAAAAAAAACAAATAAAAACCAAAATATGACGTATAGCCCCATGGTGAGAAAAGCAAACTGACATACTCTGTGCTACGCCTCAGGTTGAAATGGCGGCAACGGATGTAATGGTGGTGCTGTAGGTGGGAATTGACTGTGAATTTGAGTAGCGTGTTGGATATGCCAGACGAAATACAGGTGACCATGGTAGGTTTGAAAATAGATTGGCAAGGAATTAGATGAGTGAGGTGATGCACGAGATGACAGGAGAGGTATACTGCAGGAAGTCATGAAATAAACCCCTCTGGTAGAACATGATAGTTGTGGATCTTGAAGGTGGTAGGCTGAAGACCAAGGGCAGGCTATGTACCTCAATGATTATTTGATTATTGCACCCAACATAGGAGGACCTGTTTGCCGATCCGCATACCAGAGAATTGTGAGCTATTATGGCTACTCACAAACACTCACTTTTGTCATGAAATTTCCGGGGAGTGAGCTCCAGAGCCGACACATCTAACAGATCAAGGTGAGGACATAGTTAAAAAAACACAGCAACAGCTGCCAAGGTTTACTCACAATGAAAATACACTCGCAAAAACTGAACTTGGCAGACAGACAGTTACTGAAGTGGATCTAGACTTGTGCCTGCCCGGTAGGAGATGCAGTAAAAATGGCAGATGCAGAGAGTGGAAATTATGAGTAAAACCTTCCCCCGAGTTACGAAACCTGTGACGTATGAAAAATCACAAAAAAAAAAAAACTACAAAAGAAAGTAAGTTGCAAACATATATTACCACTTATACCCCATTTTTATTTACAAAATAGTATACTCAACTCAACAAGTCCACACTGCATCACTTATTTAACTGTGGTAACAGTTGTTTACTTTAAACTTGTTCTGCAACAGTTATGCCTAGGAAAAAGAACCAGTTAGTAATATGAGAGAGCAGATGTCTATGTGTCCATGACTGCAATAGGCATCTGGTAAAATGTGCATTGTTTGTGTGTCCATGAGTGTGAGTTTAGCTAAGCGTTGCCAAATCTCCTGCCACCATGCAGATGGACTAATGTGTTCCTCACACACCACACATTTACAGATAATATTGAAACAAAATATGTATGTATGTGTTTACTTATTCTTTCAGTCTTAATTACTGCCTTTTGGTTTTACAAATACATCCTCATTTATGAACATTAAACATTTTAATATTTTAGTACCTTGCGAAGTTCCTTAAGTACCTAACCTACAATTCAAATTAAGAAAACTTTGAGTTATGAAACTGACTCCAGAATGTAACCCTTTCGTAACACGAGGAATTACTATGTTAGATATGCCTATGAGTGTGATATTCAACGGGAGCGGAAGCTTTTCCGGGTCAAAAACAAGCATAGAATTCCTGTCAGTTACATTTGAGATATTGCTACACTGCATAACATGTACAAAGAAAATGTTGGACCCGGGATGGACGATGCGTCCGGCTCCGTATGTGCCACTTGCTCGACTAGCATGGCTTCATACACGACGCTAGCATGAGAACAGCATCGCATGGTACAAAACAAGGTCACACAATACACTAATCAACACAAAGGTACAGAGGACAAATTAACACTTACAAAATAAAAATATTGTGTATACATTTCTTTTCTTGTACAAAATGTTTTACATGAGAGTTGTTACCAATGTGTCTTAAGAACAAATGATAATTTATATCACAATGAGATTAACAAAACATATTAGCAAAGCAAACCCTGACATTCAAAAGCACTGTAAAAATTATTACAAACATAAAAAAATATTTCAATTATTGCAAAAATGAAAACTGAATAATAATTTACTTACTTAATGTGCATACAAGGCACAGCCAAATTCGTTTCAATTTGTGTAGAGATGTGATTTAGCACTTGATAAAGAAGAAAAAATTATTGACACAATGAAAAGCAATACAAATTACATAGCACTAAACAGCTGATTTAAATTAGAAAATATACAAAGCACTGAACACTTATTTTAAAAGACACACATGCTAACTTATACAAAAAGGATTACTGCAAATGCTGGCACATATTACTCCCACCCGCTGTGAGGCATGGGGGTTTCCTCGGAAATATCCTGCAGTGTAGCAGAAGGGCTGTGGGACGGGGGTGTGCCTGGGAATGTGTCAAATGCCCTCCCCTCTTGGAGATCCTCTGAACATTGCATGTTGTCTCAATCAGCAGCAGGGGCTGGGGGTGGTGGGAGTAGATATGGTAATGTCCTTGCGCCTGCATGCTATGGTGCTCCATGGGGTCACACGGGATGCCATGACCTGGAAGGTGGGATGCAAGAACATCGGTGCAGGTCACGCAGGCACACAATGATGCTGCAAAGCAGAACCTCTCTCCTGTTGTCATCACGGCAATTATTCACTCCCATCAATGAAAAAATGGAATGTCGGATACCGGACCAGATTGGATGATTCAGCGCAAGCGAGTTAGAGGTAGATGGTAGGTGTACTGACTCGGCATCCTTTGTCAGCAACTTGCTCTAGGTACTTTGTGTGGAGTAGATGTGGTTTGGTGAGGGCGTTTATCCTGGCGCAGAGCTCTGTGGGTAGGGCAGCATCTCGCTATCCTAACTGTATGCCACCTCTGGAGTAGGCCTTTGGATCATGTGACGAGCACTGTTGGAAGTGACAGACTGAGTCATGTCTCATAAAGCGCACAACAGATGTAGGTGCAGGTGAAAGCAACATTGGGGGTAAAGAAAAAGAGGGCACACAGGTAGGTCGGTTGGCTTCAGGTGGCTGGGGTGTCAGGACAGCCGACGCCTATGTACTGAGCAGATCCCTCAAGGGTTCCCCTTCAGTTTCAGATGCATCTAGCTCACATGGTGAATATATAGGGATGTCCGGCGTCACGAGGCCATTGTTGTAACAGTTGGCCAGCCAAAGGTTATCGTAACATATGGCAGCACATCTACGTAAGCCAACGAGGACCAGCTAAGTGGTGCGGCCAATGCAGCGGATGATGGTATTAAGTCCATTTCACTGCAAATCCGGCGCAGAAGTTTGCCATCACTGTAGACTGCGGAAGAGCATGCAAACACCTCCTGATCTAGTTGAAGTGCTCTTAGTCTTGTTGAGGTCTACAGCCACTGCTGATGTATCGGTGTGCCTCTCAGCTGCACTTCACTCAACTCTGTCATCCTGCTTGTTGGGACTTCCTAAACAGGGGCATTGGAGCTTTCCCGGCTCTGACAAATTGTGTCCAAGGTGATCAGTGGTAGGCAATTTCCCAATGGCGGCGTTCACACATTTGTATTATGTGGCATGGGCAGCCGACAAATGATCTGGCCAACTCAGGTGGTTATTCCCGGAATTGGAGACTCAACTGGATCTTATGGTCTCAGTTCCTCCTCTCGGTGGTCTTCCAGTGACACAATCCATCCAAATCTGTCAGGTTGGTTGGTGAAAGAATGATTTTCCCTTCGGCCTCATCGACAGTAATGACATCTAAGCAGAACAAACTTAACAGAGCATCCATCTGCCATCTACGACACGCCACCTGCTGAGTATCTACTGGGTGCATTGCTTTTGTTTTGCTTGCGCGTCTGGTGCCGTCAGCTGTGAAGTTACGATGACATGACAGAGCTGGCAACGTTAGAATGTGTTGCTGTCTACCATGATGTATGCACATGTGATTGTTGCCGTGTTGTTTTTGTCATGCGATACAGGGGGGTAATCTCTCTTCCCAAACGTCCTCTTCATGTACAACAGTGTTCTCATCGGATAACCCTGAGAACGCATCCGCCAGCTGGTTTTCTGACTCTGGTACGTGTTCAATGTGAAAATCAAAGACTGTAACAGTAGGGACCACTGAGAGAATTTACTTTGTGCATCACATGTACTGTGTAGCCAAGCCAGGCAGCAGTCATCTGTATCAAGCGTAAAGCACTGGTATTCTAGGTACAGTCCATACCGTTTAAATGCCCACACAACTACCAAACATTCCCATTCATTTACATCATACTGTCCTTCGAACGGGCCAAATTTTGTTCTGCTGTAGTCCAGAATGACACTCTCTGTTTTCACAGAGTTGGAATAGCACTGCGCCTAGCCCTGGCTCTCTAGCATCCATTTGTACATACGTGGGTTTGCTGGGGTCACAGCGTGTTAAGGCCTTGCGTTCTCTGAAACAGGCCTTAATGTTCTGAAAGCTTTCTAAAGCTGCCAGCTTCCAACTGTACTCAACATTGGGTGATGTTAGTGCTGTAATGGGTGCCATAATAACTGCTAAATCTCAGATGTACCATCGTAGCCAATTTATCAACACAAAAAAATTTCTGGCCTGTTTGCAGGTACGCGGTGCTTCGTAATCCTAGATGATCCTAAGCTTTTTTTTGGTTCAATTTGTTGCCGTCAGCATCTACCACATGACCTAAGAAATATATCTGAGGCTTGCTGATGTGGCATTTGTGATTTGTGCACACTAAACCACTGATCACCAACACTAAGGATATGTGATGAACGTGATCCTCCCACGTCTGCGACCAAACAACCACATCATCCTGTAGGCTACTATACAAACTCCTGTGAGTCCGTCCAACATGAGGACCATCATCGCCGGTAACGTTGACAGAGCACATTTTAAGCCAAATGGCATTGCACAGAATTGGTATTGTGACCCATCTGGGACAGTGAACGCTGTCTTGTGTCAATGTTTTGGTTTGACAGGCACTTGCCAGTATCTGCTATGTAAATCCAAAGAGGTCTTTTTTTTTGCATTACCTAGTACATTAAGAACTTTCTTTGCTATTGATTTAGTGATTAGGTTGAGCAGTCTCGGATCTATGCAGAATCGCCATGTGTCGTCTTTCAAAGGGGCTAAAGTTATGGCTGAGTTGTATCGGCTGTCGGAAGGTTCAATTACGCCATCTGCTAACATCTCTGCTACCTGTTGTTTGATAATTTTGGCTTGGAGTTGTAAGTAATCCCACTGTGGTGTAAATAAAGGCAGATCATTTTCAGTTTTGATTGTGTGTTCCGTTATGTTGGTACTCCTTAAGGGATCCACACTTGCGAATACATCCTTTTACTTGTTCAGTACCTTCTCATAGCATCGCAGTATTCGGGTGGCACGCTGTGATCTAGGTCGTCAAGGTTTATTGCTGTGGTATGCTACGGGTGGGGTCAAGGTTATACACGGTTCTGTGTTCCCTCTCCCCCAAACAAATTCGCCTCGCAGCTGTTTCCACAATAGTGTTTTGTTCAGTCAACCAAGTTACACCTAGTATAGCATCCTCCATCAACTCACTACGAATGCCACTGTTTGAGTTTCTATGTTCCTGATGTTTACTGTTATGTTCGCCTGCCCTATGACTTCACCACTGGAGATGTTGGTGGCCTGTTGTACAATTTGTTTAACCTACTGCAAATTACATACATCCACAAAACAGGGTTGAATGAAGTTACTTATGCAGCAGCGGTGTCCACAAGAGCATAACACTTTTTACCATTAATACAAACCGGAATGAGGACTAACTTACAGTTTTGCTGGCTGTGGATGTTGAGTTGGTGGAGCAGTACCTGCTGCAGTGTCACGTCTGTGTCGGGTGCTGCGCTGGATTGGGGGAGGGTGACATCAAGCATGCGTACCCCTGCTGGCAGTTTCCCATTGGTGGTTGCTTGCTACCTTCCTCCGCGTACTGCTTCGGTGCGTTGGGACAGTCGCTGTGCCAGTGGTACTGCTGCCCAGGGTACTACCTGCATGGGATATGGTGGTTTTTGCGTCTTGTCTCACTTCTTCCTCTCATCTCGTCTGCTGTTGTCCTTGGATGGGTTGAGATTCTCTGCTGGCGGTGTATCCTTTTTAGGGTTGCTGAATTGGTCATGACCTGTTGCCTTTGTTGCTGTCACCTCCAGCCACATGACTGTTGTGGTGATACAGCTTCACACAGCTAGACCCAGTCCATGTCAAGCCTTCGCTTGCATATCTGTCCAACAGCATCACGAAACGCACAAAGCCCTCGTGGTTGCTGTGAACAAGTGGTGCTATGCCACTAGTGTTCTGGCAACACTGTGGCGGCTACAACCTCCAGCACCTCTGTTGTTGACATGCTGCTGTGATTTTGTTTGATCACGTTAATTTTTCTGGTAGAGAACGTGGTGAGCGGCTCACCTCTCTTCTGCACTTATAGTACAGCGCAGCTGCACACTTTCAGTGACGAAAAGGTATTGGTAAACATGAGTTGGAATGCAGTGATGAAATTATCCCATCTCATCCCATAGTGGGCCACTGACATGAACCATTGCTGTGCCTGATTGCTCACACAGCTTGACTATTCCTCCATGCACACATCACACCTGTACAGTCAGCTTGCGCAGTCATCAATAAAGGCTTCCGGGCCCTCCGTGTTTGCTCCAGAAAAATTTGGCAGAGATTAACACTTGTTTGGTGTTGTCCGCGATGCACGTTCGTTGCCTGCACATGCGTGTTGTTGCATGTGCGCCGGGCTGTTGATGTTGTGCCCCATGGTTGGTTGCACTGCGGGTGTTCGGAAGTGAGGTACATGTTACGCGGTGGTGTCCATTGTTTGTGTTATCTCCCGGCACTGTCGGATGCACTCATGGCACTTTACGCCAGTGTCTGTCAAGGTTGGCCACTCGTTTCTGGGAACGAACCATTAGTGTGCCTGATAACAGCCCCTTTCACGTCTGTGCCAGTGTCATAACACACAGGATTTTTAAAAATGTGAAGTGTGGGTTGCAATTCGCTACCACTCAGCAGGTCATGGATGTTTTGTTTGCTTTCTGGTTTGCATTGCGTACATGATAATTGTGCATTGCGGGCGTTTACCACCTCATGTGGCATCACTATGTGTGGAACTTGCATTGAAATTTCATGCACACAAGCATGGGCAATCCATTGCTGTCACAACTCCGGAAATTACTACATTGCTGCCTGACTGGTAGTTGTGCAAAAACTTGCGGAATCTGTTTGTTAGGTTTGTTAAAATGACACGGTACTGTAAGCAACGCGTTTTAGAATCCAGTGCTGTTCCGTGGTCGCATACAGTCCCAGCAAAGTTCTGCTTCCAGTCCTAGTGATGTTTGCGCTACGGATGTTCAGCGCACATGGTCGACATGTTGTACAGCCTCCTGGACACATTGTTTACTTTCCACGTGGTCGCATTGGCACACTGTCCCCTCGCAACCAAATTCACCAATGATAGAATCTGCAATTGGTCTAATGCAAGCGTGGCACAGTGTGGTTGGTACCCCACCTGCAGTTTGCATGCTTACTGTCAGTGATTTTTGCAACGGGGTTGGCGGAGTTTACATTCGCGGCAGGCCCCCTGTTTGCCCGGCCGGAGGGGGAAATTGTCCTGGTCCGAGGTTGGGTGGTTAGGGGTGGGTAGCACTGCCTGCCACCCTCTGACGTCACGCCTATGGTATATCCGTAGCATGCCTGTTGTGCCACGCTGTCACCCGTTTCTGCATTTTTGGGTAAAAATACACTGATATGATATGCACTATAGGTACACACTCGCCTGTCTCAAGAGTTCTGCTGTTCACTTTGCATATCCCGTCAATGATTCTAACACTTCCAGAAAAGATTTAAATGAAGTTGTACACTAAACAGTTCTATTACTTCATTGACGTACCTTCTATTGTTACTGGTTCGGCAATTATGCCACACATTGAATGGGTGCCATATGACATGAACTGGGTGAGGACAAAGGTGGGAGAGATGCTGTAGCACCATTACCAGGGCACCACGTGAGTTTCAGCAGGAAAAATAAAGCCCTAACTGCTAGTTGCTCGGTGCGTCTGCCGCCCGTGTGGCGACGTCCCCTCTGGATCCTCCATGTCAAAGTTTAGTTGAACCTTTTGAATGTGCTAGTTGGTAGGTCTAGTTCCCTAAGTGCCAAGAAGTGGCCATAGTCGAAATAACTCACTAGCAGTTTGAATTACTACAATTTATTAGTGGTCATTAGACTCGTATAATAAATGTACTCATGTGTAAATTAAGTGGACCCCACTCACGAAGCCTGTGGGTGGCTGTAGCTGAGAAGCACTACATGTGATGTGAACGATATTACATTATGGAAACTAAACTCCTGGGCAACTGAGCCTGCAGGGACAAGGTTGGCAATACTCCTGAACAGAAACGAATTAAATGTTCCAGTGAAGTGAAATGACTATTGCAGCTAAATATTAGACAAATAGACTGCTGGTTCAAAAGCAGCAACGCTGCGTGGCCACACCCTCTCATGCTTGGAACAAGATTGACAACTCGTCATGGCGGCCACTCCCACTCGATGGTGGGGGTGGGTGCAAAAATGAATCCTCGCGACTGCTTTCTGCACTAATGAGTGGAGCGAAAACATAGAAAACCTATAAAACACTTGAAAAATTATACAAAACACAAATTGACCGCTTCGATAATCAACAAAAAGCTGACAAACATGAGAAATTGCACATTGAGGGAAATTAGTTTTAGATGCCTTCTGCTCCGATTGGCTTGATAAACTTGCACTCTCAGTCTGTGCTGGCATTAATTAATAAAAGATTACACATTATGTAATTGGATCTATTAATATTTGCAATGTACACAAATTTAAATAAAAACACTTAGTGGGCTCCGCACTACCCATCATGTCGTCAGTTTGTCACCCTGGGTCGCTACCTTCATTCTGGAGTAATTTACCGTTTTATTACATAAATCATAACTGTTGATATTACGTGCGGTGTTGGTACTTAAAAATTAGGGAAAATTCACTGAATAAATTTATGTAGGAGCAATGATCATATCACTCCTGCACTGCATGTGAACGGCTACATTTGTTTTAGCATTTTGGCATGTATTGCACATTGACACGGTGATGCCTTACAAAATAATCAATGTCGTTTGCTCTGGAGGGACTCATGTACGTAAGGTTTATTTAAGTTGTTGCAGTTATGTCTCTCAGTTAATTATTCCTGTGGTGTCCGAGTGAATAAGTGGTCTCATTAAAGAAGCAGCTCAGTTGGAAGCTGTGGTTATGGAAGCATCCCGGGTGCATTTCGATGTCCGGTCAGGTAGCTGATGGTGCTGGCTGTGGTTGCTAGGGTGACTAACACGGTGCAACAAATGGTTCCCAGGCTGCATGTGCGGCCGAGCGCACATCAGCTTCCATGATAAACTACGAGATGTTTTAGTAGTTAATGTTAGTCAACATATCTACACTAGTTTTGTCATCAAACATAAAATTTGATTGACACATTGTCTGCTTTAACCGACTTGCTAAAGGCAAAACAAGTGTTTGACGTTTGTTTTAAAACCACCTTTTTTTCAGCTCCAAAAAACATCATTTTTCCTTGCCGGATATTAGAAATTCCCATATATATTAGTCTGCAATATGGCCACAGAGTAATAGTTCAATTCGTTACATTTCTAGATAGGGCAACAGTAGTAGTCTTGCACCGCTTGCCTAAAAAAGGAAAACTACTAGTGAAGATATATTTTTATTAAAATAAAAAGCAGCTTGAAGAGGCTTACTAAAACAAAAAATTTAAATCCCAATTAGAAAATCAAAGTTAATCACTACAGCATTAACAAATGGTGTCCGGAACTTTCTTAGGGCAACAAGAAAATTTATGAACACTATAATTAAAAACTCAAAACTACTAAATGTCAGACTGTCAATTTCACTAACAACTATTTCTTGGACAGTGTAATGCAAAAAATAGTCAACCCTAAAATCGACAAGTAAGGCTATAAGTCAATACCGAACTTCTGTCTTGTCGTCTGTGCTCTACAGCATTTTATGTAATACAAGTAATTTGTCAACTTCATCTAACATTAACTGAACTCTTTTTTGGTGTACAATTGCTCCACTCATGTCACCACTCAACTGCATTTTCAGCACGAGTAATGTTTGATTTTATGACCTTCTTCGCTAAAAGTTTCTGCATTGTTTTACAATTTTCTCGAAGAGTCTTCACAGAATAACAAATACTAGATCTTTCACATCCATGCCTGAAGGACCAATAAAATTCAAGGCAATAGAAATATTTCAGTTTTGCATGGCACAATACAAGTATGCTCTTGCGTAGTATCATGCAAAACTGACAGATTTCTGCTGGCTTGAATTTTACTAGTCATGACAACAACAACTGTTGCTGTTGAACTAGCTGCTGCAGATAACGTGCTGGTTTTATGTACCGCAAATTGTAAAAGTTTTCAAATGTTGGCAAATTGTCAGATGTTAATGACAGTTGCCAATATTTTCTAGAATAAGAACCAAACTTTTCCATCACAAGAAACACAAGCACTGCATTCCAATGCTCGACTTGCTGTCCTAGAACTTTACCACATTGTCCAACATATGACATTAGCATACTTACAGACTCCTGCTGAATGGCTGTTTGTGAAAACCGACGTTTCAGGGATGCATCAACCAACTCTCACTTATTTTCATATCTCGTAGTTAATACGTTCCAGACTTCGAGATAATAAACACTACTGAACGGAATAGATTTCAACAAAACTGCTAGGGCCTACATCACCTTGTAATAGCCCCTTGAAATATAAAGTTTACCGGCTCCTGAAAAGGTTCTTACTATTATGTACAGCAGATTCAAACAAGTCCCTGAAGGATACCCAATATCCTGTAGGTTGCCCCTATGGCAACTGCTACTTGGACAATCTAACCTCACTTCTAGGTGAAGAAATGACATGCTTTTCTGAAATGACTTCATGATTCTTGACAAGTAAGGTTGTAAGTCGATATTGAGCTTCAACCGACATTGTCTTCATGCATTCTGTACTCTGCAGTATTTTATGCAATACTAAAATCCACAAGTAATTTATTAACTTCAACTAACATTAACTGAACTCTTTCTTGGTGCATTATTGCTCCACTTGAATCACCACTCAAAGTGTTCTCAGCATGAGTATCATTTGATTTTATAATCTTCTTCTCCGTGTAAAGCTTCTCCATTGTTTTCCAATTCTCAACGAGTCTTCACAGACTAACAAATGCTAGATCTTTCACATCCGGCCCGAAGGACCAACAAATGTACCATTAAGTAGGTGGTTGAATACGGAATTACACTTTAATGAACAAAAAAAAATCTGCTTCGATCTTGCATAACACTGAGTGTTTTCCATAGACAAAAATCAAACAAAAAATCTGACCAAAGAACAAGTGAATGACAAAGGCATATAGAGCACAGAGTGGGAGAGACATAAAATACTATTCAACATCCTGCCAAACTTGTTACTTTCCACAATGAAAAAATAAACATTTGTACAGTTTCTTTTTTATGCTTTGAAATATGGTATATTTTTCAAACTTTTGAGTAAGTAGGGTACACTTCCACAAAGAAAAATATAACTAAGCTTATAAGTATGTCCAAAATTTCTAAATCTTCTAATATATAAGATAAAACCTTCAATCATATTAAACCTATTTACAAGAAACAAATTGCTTAAGTGATAGTAATACTTCGAAAGTTATTTGTGGTGATTATTAAACTTACACATTTTTTTTAGATTTATAAGCATGTACTTTGAGCAAAGGCCAGCAGTTGTCAAAGGGTCAGATCTCTCACCTCTCACCTAGGTGATTCGGGTTAGACCCCCTGCAGGTTTAGTCCTGGATTTCTTGCAAGTGAGAAATGTGGCAGATGTTTTTCACGAGGAACTCCAGTCCATTACATCACTGTTCCATATTCAGCTCACCTCACATCATGCATTCCTCAAGCCGGAGGGTGAGACACACATTTATAGCTAGTCGAGCCAAATATTCACCCCGGCCTTCTCTCATATATAATGTCACCCTGCCCAAAGGCGGAAACATGTAGGCCTAGTGGACTTCCAAGCATGCTCTTCGACTTTTAATTTCATTAACGGAAAACAGACTAAAAGCTGTAATTGAAGTTTGTGTCAAACATATATGACAAGGCTCGAATGAAAGCATGAAAGCTAAAAATAGCAGCAGGTTGTCTCTTAAGTTTAAGATTTTTTTCTTGCAAACACTACACTAAACACATTAAGTCAAGAAAAACTTAAATTTTGTAAGTATAATAACAACAGGAAATGTTTATTTTTATAACGAATTTTGAAAGGTTCAGTTGTGATGCATTCCCAACTTTGAACAAGTATAAGTATGTAAAGGAAATATTTGAAATTTATAAACCCATAAAGATATGGCTTGCATAACCATAACGGAAACGATACATAAACACATGTTTCGTTTAAAGTGGTAAATAAGGTCTAATACAGTTATAACACTACAATGTTGGTAGGTTTAGCTAACTGAAATGGACTGCAAACAGCTCTTTCTACGAGGGTTATAATCCTATGGCCCTCTGTACAAATCTCACATAATAAACATAAAAAACTGGGACAGTTGGACACACTCTTGGAAGCAGAAACACGGTTCATTTACAACGAACAGGACAGATGAAACAGTTCTACAACTACAAAATAAGTACAAAGCCAGCTATAAGTGACTGAAATAAAGTTCCTGAAACAATAAATTTATATAGGTAAGAAACATTAGTAAACTCAGCATGTAGACAAACAAAATAGCAATTTAGGCTTGGGAATTCTGATTCAATCATATATATTTGACCCAGAAATAATCCGGTAAGAAGCTCTCGGATGAAGAGTTCTACATTTCTGTGCCTCAGATTACAAGTTAAATGGGGACAGCTAGAAGCATGCCTAAAATGTCAGTAAAATGGAGTATCATTTAATGAAAAACAATGGTTCGTAAAAAATTAACCAAATGGTATTGTTATTTACAACCATTAATGAACTGCCACTTTCCTGGCACCGGACTTAGCAAGTATTGTCGATGATAAGACAATGTATTAGAAGCTAAAATAAATCAAGATTTCATGATGAATCATTTATGTATTACAAATTCTGCACTTTAGATAAACTTAGGGATACTAAAAACCAACACTACCTACACTAAGAAATAATTAAAAATAATATAGACCTAAAGATTCTAGGTTGCCTCTCAATAATTTTTGAACACTGACTCTGTCTTACAAATATATTTGAATGATCATAAAGTAGGTTTTGACATCAGCATACAATATTCTAGTTTATAGTAAAATAAAAGGAAATAGCAAATAATTAGAATTTGAAGACACCAGCTAGCATTCCTACTGAGCAACACTGCTTAAGTTGTTTACGTTGACTGTGTGCACATTGACACAATTTCTATATTAGCCACTAACAAGCCATTGCCTGGACGACAGTTTTGGTTGTTTGGATTATATTGTCATTATCACATGCTCGAACTTGACAGTATAAGTACGGTAATTTACAGTATTACAGTATATGGGACGTCAGCTATATCCCTTCATTCTTACGATTTTACATTAGGACAAAATGCTTCTTGGTTAAATCTCATGTTGATACTCAAGACTAAAAATGATGTATTTTTTTAGTGTCTGTCATATTTTGACCACAATTCATGAATTGAGATAATTTCTGGAGCTGAAAATATGCTCCTTTGGCAACAAACAAGTAGGTGTAAAACATAAAAGAAAATATTGTCATAGTTAAACTTATGGTGAGTTTTTCAACATGTGTGTTTTCCCATAGTAATGAGGTACTCAACTGCACACACAACAGTTTTACAGAAATTCTAAGAATGACTTAATTTTGCTTAGGATCTTATTCTGATTTTTTATGCATAATGCCGCTCTATAATAGGCAATTGTACAAAAACACGACTTCCTTCACCCAGCAAAACAGGTAAATAGCATGTCCTAAAGTCAGCTGTTCCCATTTTTAACACAAGTTTGTAACATCATACTTCTATTATTAATATAAATGATTATATAGATCCAGAATACTTTCTTAATGATATAAAATAAATTGTAATAAACATAATAAAAGAACAACTAGAGTAAAATAATTTTAAAGTAAGTTTAAAACTACAGTGAACTCTCGATAACTCGGACTAAAAGGGGGGAGAAGCTGTCCGAGTTACGATTTGTCTGTGTTATCAGGGGGCGTCCGGATAGGAGAGGTAAGCAGTCATTAATCACAAGAAACGTGAGGAAATCAGTACGCTATCATTTCTACAAGCAAAAGAAGCGGAAATATATACTACTTTGTACGTATCAATTTACAGGAGGGGGTAGTGGGGAAATTATCACTGTAACGTAGAGAACTATAAAAGAAAGAATGTCAAACAACCTGGGCCGGCAGATTCTTTTTTATTTATTTTTTATGCTACTTCTGGCTGATCTTTTTTTATCTGTGCTAGAAGCTGGCACCAAGGCACCCTTCTACCACATAAAAGTTCTCACCCCCTTCTCTCATCTGGATGTCTGTGTGTGTGCTTGTGTATGTGCGTGCATGTGTGTGTGTGAGAGAGAGAGATAAGCTAGGGTGGTAGAGTGCGAGCGGAAGTAGTCAAGGTAAACCGGTACAGTCTCAACAGTAATACAAATACTGCACGTGGCCACACGCAACTCACGAGATGTTTACGTTAAAAATTGCTCAACATCAGCATGTCACAGTGTCTGCAGAGCTGCTTGTTTCCCACGAGAAATTGTTTTTTTTTGTACAGGGCCTCTGCTAGAATACGAGATCAGGAGCAATGTAAATCTCAGTCTACATTTCCTCTTTTTTTTTGTTTAGTTGAAGTCTACGGCCATGGTTTAAGTGATAATGTGCGCTTGTAGGCTTCCCTTCATATTTGCTGCATCGTCATAGATCAGTGACGTCTTTACACACACTTTACACTTAAAATAAATTTCACAGATACCATCAACATTAACGGGAACTCAATAAAAGCCCATTCATTTTAATCATTTAACTTTTTGAAAAGCGAGGTCCTCTAGAATGTGCGGCCGAGGGCAAATGCCCCTTTCTGCTCCCCCTTCCCTTTTTTTTAAAATAATTTACTAAGCCCTGTTTTTTTGATATCGTGCCGGCCTCTAGCGTAGTGGATTAGGCGCCAGTTTACATTGCGAGAGGCCCTGGGTTCGAATCCTTGCTCGGGCATGGATATTGTGTTGTTCTTTCACCTCACGTCACCCTCATCTGCTTGTAAGACGTCGTTAAAGGGCCGTAAAACCCTCTCACCACCTTGCCTACATTGCAATGCAAACCAATGGCTTTTAATTTTTTTTATTAATGTCCGGAACAAATTGTTTTTCAATCTTGAATTCATCGCACATACCAGAACAAAATTAATTTTCCTTTAGGTGCCATTGTGACCTGTAGTTACCGTCCAATTCACCAGCATCATACTGTAGTGTTTATTTATGACGCACGTGTGTGTCTTGCTCGCGCAGCGAAGAGGGAGGAAAGATAAAGAAGGGAGGTCGGCCTACTGAGTTGCATCTCTACTCGCGCGCCTCGCTAGCAACATTTAACCACATGGAACTTGCCAGATATTTTAAGGGGGGGATATTAAACGCTACGTAGTTTTTAAATAAAACGTGATGGATTTAAATTAGGCAGACACAATTTTCTTATGATTTTGACCAAAAAATAATTCAATTAAAATTAATTTTTTTTTTTTTTAAATTCTGTCCGAGTTATCCGAAGTCCGGGACATCGAGGTCCGAGTTATCGAGGGTTCACTGTATTAACTGTATATAAAAGGGGTCCAAATAATAATGAAATCACAACCCATCTTTGAAAAGTGAAAATAAAATTAATAATTTAAAAACAATTGATTTAGAAGATAGTTATGAAGAAGGTAGATCAAAAATTTTAGCTGAACTGGATAAATTTGAAAGAAAAGGATTTCAATGGGTACTAAACCAAATACATAATCTAGAGTTAAGAATAAATACATATAATCCATTAGGGGGTTCATTTGTTGAACTTCCACAAAAAATTAAAGATAAAAAAGCAGTTATAAACATTCAAAATAATGATCAAAAATGTTTCTCATGGTCTAATTTGTCTCCACTACATCCAGTAGAAAAAAACCTGCAGAGAGTCAAACAATATATAAAATATGAACACTAACTTAATTATGCATTTTATGGTTTAGAATTCCCAATGCAACTAGACAAATTACAATTATTTGAAAAAAGAATAGGATTTTATATTAATGTTTAGGCATATGAAGAAAAAAAGAAGAAAATATAATTGCATATATATTTATCCATTAAAAATAATGAAAAATAAAACCGATAGACATATTAATTTTTTATAAATTAAAAATTAAAATAATGGTCTTTATTTTTGGATAAAAAACCTTTTTAAAGACTTATTTGATTTCAACTTTCAAAAATTTACATAAAAAATATATTTGTGATAGGTGTTTACAAGAGTTTCGTTCTGAAAAAAATTTACACAATCATGAAGAAAATTATAAAAATCATGAAGCAGTTCAAATTACTCTTCCACAACCAGGAAATATAATATATTAAAATTTAAGAACAACAAACCATTCATTGAGGGGTCCTTTTGCTATATATCCTGATTTTTTAATGTTTATTATAAAAGAGATACTTGTGAACCAAATACATAATTATTAAGAACACGAACCAATAACTTTTATTTATTATATAAAATATAAAAATAATAATTATGAGTCTCCAGTATCTTATAAAGGGAAAAAAAAGTGTCTAGCATTTCTGCAAAAATGTTAACTGAAGGAGAGAAAAATATAAAAAAATATATGAAAATGTAATACCAATAATTCCACTAACTAAAAAAAAAAACTGAATATAAAAAGGTGATTAACCATCATATTTATGAGAAAGCATTATATGTTGATTCAGTAAAAGATCAAGATCATTTAACTGGGGAATATCATGGTGCAGCACAATCAAAATTAAATTTAAATTATAAAAAAAAGAATTATAACCACGTATATGTATATATACATAATTGATCAGTATAATATACATTTAATTATGAGAGATCTTGGAATAAATGAAAAATAGAATTGATTAAATACCAAATAATGAAGAAAGACATATTTCATTCACTAAACATGTAACTGATGGTGTAAATTTAAGATTAAATGATACATTTAAATGTATGGCTTCTAGTATTGATACACCTTCTAAAAATCTTACTAAACAACAATTTTGAGAATCATCCAAATATTTTCAAAGTTAACAACCTGATTTAGTTACGAAATAAGGCGTTGATCTTGATCCAAACGATTATATGGATACTGCTGAAAAATTTAATTAAACAGAATTCCCCTCAAAAAAAAGTTTTTTTAATAATTTAAATGAAGCTAATATTTCTGATAGGGATCACGAATTTGCACGAAAAGCTTAACAAACATTTAACATTCAAAATCTAGGCGAATATACAGGATTATACAACAAAACTGACGTTTTAATATTAGGCGATATATTTGAAAATTTAGAGATGCTTGTTAAAACCCTATAAATTACACTCATTCTTCGCATTTCATAGCCCCAGGATTAGATGGGGTCCCGAAAATAAAACAAATAATAATAGAACTAGAATTAACAGATTACGACAAAATTGTAATGATTGAAATAAGTATTAGAGGTGGAATACCTCAATGTTCTTAAAAATACACAAAAGCAAATAATAAATATATGAAAAATTATAGTCCTAAAATTACAAATACATGTTTAGAATATTTAGATGCAAATAATTTATATGATTGGGCTATGAGCCGAATCCACACAGAGGATTCAAATGGGTAAATTGTAATCTTGATGGTGTAGATTAATGGAATAAATATATACAGGCCTATATATGTGTGAAGGACATTCAAATTATGGATACATATATTAGATATAGATTTAGAATATCCAAAAGAATTACAAAAGATATTCCATTAGATCCTGAAAATAAAATACCTGAGAGATTGAAACAAACTAAACAATTAACTACTTTATACAATAAAGAAAAATATGTATTTCATTATATAAATATGAAACTGTATTTATCTTGAGGAATGAAACTGAAAAAGTACACAGAGTATTAACATTTAAACCATCAGATTGGGGAAAATTTTATGGTACGTTAATCTAAACACACAAATGAGAACAAATGCCACAAATAGTTTTGAAATATTTTCATAAATTAATGAATAATTAAGTTTTTGGTAAAACAATGAAAAATATAAGAAATAAAGTTGATATTAGATTACATACAAAAGCTAAACAAGTTAAAAAATTAATTGCAAAACCAAATTTAAAAATGGAACTATATTTACTGAATGTATAGTCACAATACGTATGAATAAAAGCAAAACTATGGTTTGATAAGCCAATATATGTTGGAATGACTATTCTTGATTTATCAAAAATATTAACGTACAGTTTCCATTATAATGTTATTAAACCAAAATATGCAGATTATATTGAATTACGTTATATGGATTGTGATAGTTAAATATATAACATAAAAATAAATTACTGTTGCGATGACATGAAAGAAATTATATATTATTTTTATACTTCAAATTATAAAAAGGAAAATGTTTACAATACTCCTCAAATAAACCAAAGAGTTATTGGTAAAATAAAGGATGAAATTAATGGAAAAGTAATGGAAGAATTTGTCGGGTGAAAATCTAAAATGTATGCTACAAATGTTGAAGGTGATGTAAAGAAAAGAGGAAAAGTTATTAAAAAAACTGTAGTTAAAATTTTAATTACATTTGATGATTATAAAATTGTTTAATAAAAAATGAAGTATTATAGGCCTATAAAAATATGACTCTTACAAGTAAAAAACATATATTATTGTCAGTTGAATCTTGAAAAAGAGCATTAATTGCTGAAGATGATAAAAGAGTTATTCTTAAAGATAATGTTCACATTACCAATAGAGGTTTTATACAGTTGAAAAAAGCAAATATTTAAATACATTTTTATGTAGTTAAATACAAAATTTAATAAAAATGGAATGGTTCTTAGATATAGAAAATAATAAACTTTTGTATGATAAAGAAGTTTTAGTGATTATTGATCAAAATAATGAACCTTGCTTTAAGACTAAAGATGTAGCTGAAATTTTAGAATATAAAAATCCTTAATAGGCAATTAGAGATCATATTCGAGAGAAACATTGTGTTTTATCATGAAAACTTTAAGAGGAAGAATTTGTTACCATTGTTAAATGAGTACCCACACATTATTTTTATTAATAAACCTGGGCTATATTCATTAATTTTTTAACCCAAAAATTTCAAGATTGGGTAGGTGAACATGTTTTACCCTAAATTCGAATGTTTGGAGAATACAACTTACAAAAAGCACTTCAACAAAAAGATAAAGAACTTCAAGCAGCAAAAAACCAAAATATTCAATCAGTCAAACTACAAAATAAAATATAAAACTGAAATCAACGATATAATGTATGTTTGCACAAATTTACTAAAAAAAAAAACCACTTCTATAAAATTGGAGGCACAACACAAAATAAAATTAAATAAAGATTATTAACTTATAATACAACTGAGCATCCCAATAAATTTCAATATTACCATATGAAATAACGTGTAAATTATTGCACTTTTGAAGAGTTTTTAAAATATCTTTTTAAACCATTTCGCTTACAAGAGGAAAAGGGAAATATACATGAATTTTGATGATATAAAATATAATTTAAATATTTTTGTTGAAATGGAAGAAGAAATACTAATGAATAGATTACAATTAAACCAGTACTGAAATGAAGTATAAACTATTTAATAACTAACTCATGCCCACTCAAAATCTTGAACCATTTAAAATAACTCAAGAAAAACTACCAAAGTTCCCAACAGGACAGTTGATAAAATTGTGTTGGATGACCTAAATACCGAGGAACTTAATAACATCATTGATGAAATGTATGATAATCTTGAAGATAAGGATAATATTCAACCAAAAATATTGGAAACTGTTATTTAATTATAAAGGATATAAAATTACGGAAAAAATTAATATATGGAATACGTCAATGAATGTGTTAAAAGAAGATAGCAAAAACATAAAATTCTAACATGAAAAGAAATTTAGCAATAATAATTACTTACAAATCTCTTCAGTGATTCTTTTACTCAACATCATAGATTACTTTCACTAATTATCACTACATTAAATACTGTTGTAGCTTCAAATTTATTAAAACCTACTGTAATCTTCCGATAAGTTCTATCCTTCACAGTGAAAGTTTTTTGGCAAGAACAATGAATAACATATTGTTACAAGTTTGAGCACAAACTTTTCATGTGGGCAATTCCTATGAGTTCTTTGGGATAGAGGTCTTATAATTACAAATAAAAGAGTTAAATTAAGTATTGGATTTAATAGCTCACAAAGCTACGAAATACACAAAACAGTAATCAACTAGAACTCTCACAACACAATTAGTTATGCACACAATTACTCCTGTGTCACAGACACGTTAATTAACTTTGACAAATAAAGCACAAGAAAAGTCTACCATCAATTAATTAAACACTATAAATCACAACAAAATTCAGTCATATATCCAATCAACAGTATTTCTAATAATGACAATGTACAACCTTATCAGTCCGAAGTGGTGATGGCTCACCATGTGCTGCGCAGCACCCCGAGTGCACCGCTGTCTTCACTCTTGAGGTCTTCTGTTCGACTCCCGTCGCGCACCTCCTCTTCGCCTGTCATCCCGCCGCAGCAGTCCTCTTGTATCACCAAACACTGCTCCGAAGGTAGCCCCCTGCCGCCTCACAGTAGACTTTGACGTCACCAAGATGTCTTCACCAGTCTCTCTCCACAGGCGTAGCATTTTCCTCTAGCACTACCAATAGCGAACTCCCCTCAAATGTGCCGATTATGTGCTTTTATACTAGCCCAGACAGTCGGGTGTTCCCCGCATTACAGGGGTCTAAAAATAGATATTTCATCATGTTTCGGATGTGCTTGTAGTCACGTCGGCCGCCCTCAAAGGGTTAAGACGCAGTTGGGACAGGTATCTATGACGTAGTTTCGGCGGGATTCCCACTATGAGCCACCCGGGCTTTGAATCATCGGCCAGCCCTCAAGGTGTTACGAAACAGCCGCCACCACTGGCCTCCAGGTACATGGCACGCAACACTGCCACCTCCTTAAGTCTGTTCGTCCCGAACAGACACAGCAGCCTCAGGTCCATCGTAGAGAGCCAATCTGTCGATGTGTACAACTTTAGGTCCTCTCGCCTGAGAGCCTCGACGAACAATCCGAAATACAACATCATTGATCTTCTTCACTATTTCATAAGGGCCTTCCCAATTCTTCTGCAGCTTGGGACAATACCCCTTCTTTCTCTGAGGGTTGTACAACCACACCAGTTGACCTTCTTGGAATGTTTCATCTGGTG
>PNEQ01055406.1:0-27874 GCA_003012365.1 Medauroidea extradentata
TTCTTATAGCCAGTGCTCACGAAACTCCCCGGGATTCTATTAGGCCTATGTTGACGCCGGTTACACCAATAAATTATACTCTTAGGTTTCCTTAAGTCTTAAATCCTTACGTTATGTTTAAGCCAGAAGAACTACAAAGTCGTACAGCAAGAAATTTGGAAAAATAAACAGGGTGGGTAGGCCAAGTACCTTACAACATGTAACATTTCCGTACCATCTCTTCGATTCTAGCATTCATCTTGGGCTACCAAATATAACTTCGAGCCACAATTTTCATGCACAACATTCCATCATGACTTGCATGAAGTAACTTCAGCATTGCTGGCTGGAAACTAGATGGAATGATGACCCTGTTCCCCCATAACAAGCAATCCTGGTGCACAGACAGTTCGTTGCGTCTAATGTAGTTAAGGTTGCAATTCTGAATCTCTGACATAATTTGGTCAACCTTGCTGCGTAAACCCCTTCTTGTTTGGTGCTTCCTATCACTTTTACTGGGTTCATCAGCGGCTCTGGTACATCTTCTAGTATGAGAACATCACAAGGGGCTGAGACTTCGAACTCTGGACTGGGAAGGGGCAACCGACTAAGAGCATCAGCATGCCCAATTTGACATCCTGGCCTGTATTCTAGTTCATAGTCGAACATAGCCAAGATTAAACTCCACTGTAACAAACAGGGAAACAATGTCTCAGGAATTGGCTTTTTGGGGTGCAGTAGCCAGAGGAGTGGTTTGTGATGTCACTATTTTAAAAGGCCTGTCGACCAGGTACTGCTTAAATTTGTAAACCCCAACGATCACTGCAAGAGCCTCCTTATCTAACTGTGAATAATTGTAACTACTTTTTTGTCATGTTCTTGATGCAAATACTACAGGAGCTGTCTGCTTCACTGGTATGCCTCGAAGAAAGCTGCTTTTTCTTAGTAATACAAGCATGCTCAATATGGCCACGATTCTTGCAGAACCAGCAACTGGTGTTAACATGGTAGCACTTCTCTGGAGAATGGCTACCATTGCATCGCAAACACAGCCAATTAACACTACTGGCTTTGTCTGATTTAGTTCCTTCCTCTTTACTCTCGTCATCAGTTGTCCTTTTCAGATATTTTGCCTGCATTCTGTGAACATCTTCCCAGAATACCTCACTGGTGGTGTTCCGAAAATCCGCCATATTCTTGCCAGTTGTTTCGGCCACCATTGCAGTTTCCAAAGCGTCTTTGAATGTTAGCTTGTCCTTAGTCAAAAGCACACGTTGAACCACTCTAACAACTAATTGCTCTCGTAGCATGCGTTCGAGGTTAAATAACCACAGTGTGTACATAATCTCAGTAGCTCCGCAATGTACTCTGATTGCCTTGGTGGAAGGTGTGAGCCGCTGCACCAACTGTGTCCCTTAAATGTTACGTAGACCTAATCAGTTCACCACACTCAGATTCATGACTGTGCACCAAATAAAGACACACTGTCTAAGCAAGGCAGCCAACACTCACAATACTTATTCATTATAGAACACTCCCTCTTCTAGTTACTGCAGCAGCCCCAAAGAGGGAATACAACAAGGAACAGCAGCAGGGAGTTTGCCTGGTTCGATGAAGACCTGTTCAGAAGCTGTTGGGCTACAGTGGATGTAAAAGTAGGTCAGCCGGGTGCACAGTGGTCACTCTAGGTCTCATGTTTGCTTTGAGTGGCGCGGCCCTGTGTGGGATGACTGGACGCTCCTGTTTTCGAGCAACATTACCCCCCCCCCTCTCATATAGGCATGGGGTTAGATATTGAAAAATCAGCCATCTTCATGCACTTCCTAAATGTCTATCCTAATATCAATATCCTATCAACATTCCTGAAGTAGGCATTGGTGTTAAGGCACCTAGGGAGATCTGCTTAATAAATGACGATCGTCAAACAACAAAATTGAGAGAGGCTCCTTCTACAGTTGCATTAGAGCAGCTAGGCTCTAATAGAGATTTTAAATTTCACTACAGTTATTGGCTTGAAATAACAAGATAGAAATAAAACATCAGTATAATAGCAGAGACCACAATTTACTGCACTTCAATTTTCTGCTGACCACCATTATATGTATTCTTCATAAATATATACAAAGGCATGGTCTGCAAGAGAGAATGGCAGGCAGCTCAAGCATTATTAGAAGCCCCTTATGGACACCTGGTGTCGAAAGCTACAACCACTAGCCAGCTAGGCTGCAGGAGATACTCCTTACCTATAAGTATTTTTGCCATTCATATTACTTCTGTTACACACCTTGGCCAGAGCCTAAAAACACCGATGTGGACCACGGTATCGAAACGCAACCAGCAGTTCCATGCATGTCTAATGTGACAAACTGGTGCCTCGTGGCATAAAGGTAGACAGCAGAATCACCATAGTTCATGCAGACTATGTTCGAAAGACCCATCAGGTTTCCCTTAACAAGAAGCACAATTTCCAAGCTCCTTTCATATCTTCATGTCCTGCACAATCTGCCAAGTGGTAAACCCAGAGCAAGGAAAAAGTGTCCAATGTATTTACAGTACATACATCACCATTTGTAAGCACTTGTGTACTGCATACAGCAATACAGAAAACTCGAGAGAGTATTGGGCATGCAGCGAGGATCAGACGTGTGCATTGGTAACAAAAAGGCTTCCAGTATCTGCCACACTAGGACTAAAGGTGAAGCATAAACCTTACAAATTAAGATACTTATTAAGTTATATAATAAACATCAGATAAGAGTTACCAGTGAAGAAGAAATGGTAAAGTTGATACAAAACATTACATATTTACCATAAAATTTAAGGATGGAACAACAGATATGTTACGACTAAGTTAACATATAATAACGATGTACCACTCATCAGAAATTAAAATTTTTATGGTGCGGTTGGGGTGTACAGAACAGCTACTTTTATGTAAATCTGTGGCACTAAAGGTACTTACCTTTACAATTTGATCATTCCCTCCAGTGACAATGAACTGACCATCAGAAGTTATGTCCACACAGTTCAGGTTGGAAGAAGTGGATCCTTCTACCTCGCGGACCAATGACCCATCAAAGACCTCCCAGTAGCCAATCTTGCGATTGGTTCCCACTGTTATCACTTGCTTGCCAGATGGGATGTAGCGAGCACACATGAATTGAGTGTTAGAGAACAGGGTTTGAAGCCTGATCAGGCGTCTGCAACAACGAATTGCATGTAACTTGAGCCAACATCCAGCTGATTCACGTTTAGCATCAACCAAGCACTTAATAATAGCTGTTTTTTATCATAAGGATATTATATTAGATACTAGATAAATGGAATATGCTAACATCATACAGGGCCCTATTTCACAAAGTTACAAGTCTACAAGTTATGAGTTACAAGCTACAAGCACTGATTTTTACAAGTGCTTGTAAATTATGTTTCACACTGAAGTTGCGAATACTTGTAGGTAATAGTTACTTGCTACTAATCCGAGTGTTGAAATTACCATCGAGTAAGCAAGGAAATTACAAGTAAACAAAGTGCTGAGGCAAACTAAAGATAAGTTGTCTGTTGTCAGTAAAACCAAAGAAGGCAAAGAAATTCTGCTTGGGGCATTCTCACACAAATTAATAAAACAAGACAAGGTAACAAAGTAATGGGAAGCGAGATACACGGTTGACTACGGCACTTGGTCTTGTACCGAGAGGAAACACACAACCATTACAAGAGAGAGATTTTTTGCCCAACATAAAAAGTATACAATGGTAAGTAATTACGAATATGACAATTTATTGTAAAATACACAACATTATAGAATCACTAACAGAAATTATAAATACAATAACGTTGAGTGACACACGAAAGTGTTTATTAAACGCAAACATTGTCTCAAACTACATATTCATTCGCTCCTTAAATATTCTTCCACATCGCAATATTCTTATTTATTTATTTGCTTGGGTACCTTCTTTCGAGTCACTACTAAACATTTCAGATATTACAATGTTCTTGAATAACTGCAAACAGGTGAATTGTATGTAAACACACACCCCTAACCCAACTTGTAGAGATTTCTACCCAACTTTCTTTGCTTGTCAGAAAAATACTACGTACTTCTATAAGTTTGTTTTACAAGCTTAAATGTTTGTGAAACAAAAATGCTTGTAACTATTCAAAATATCACTTGTAACTGGTAAGATTTACTTGTAGGTTGCAGAAACTACTTGTAGGTTGTAGAAACTACTTGTAAGTTTGTGAAACAGAGCTACATATTTTCCTACAAGCAATAAGTGAATTTGCTTGTAATTTAGAGACACAACTTCATGAAATAAGAGCCCAGGCCCACGTAGAAAAAATCATACGGTCATGTTTATATTTTCATGAAGTATAAAAATGCAAAATTACTAAAAATAGAAAGCCAGTAAGGCTTATAAAAAATCCTCTCTCTATCGTGAACAACCTACAAAAGCTATGAGCCCATACTTACACAATATCCCAGATAATGCACGAGCCATCAGTACTCGCACTCACAACAGTGTTGTCACCCGGAGCTAGGTGGAGGCTTGATACAGGCCCCTTATGCTGCTTCAGCACACCAACCTGTGTCTGTGATGTAGGAGTGATTCTCCACACTTGAACCTGAAATAATAGTTACACAACTAATAACATAATTTTTATTTACATATTACACATGTATAACATTTCATGGGAGCCATAACAGGCTGGCATTAAACAAAAATAAACAAGAATAAAAACAATAAACACTGTTCTAAATAAATACAAACACTATAAACATAAATCAATACAAATAAAAAAGTTGACTAGTTGATTTCTTTGAGAGAGAAAGCTGACAAGGTTTGATGGCCTTCCAGTTACTGTATCTAGGAGATGCTGCACACATGAGTAAACAAGAAACAAGTAAGAATTTATGTAACACCATACAAATATGAAATATACTTGTAATTAAAAATATCATGAACACCCAATTTGTTGGGTCCGATTAATGGATTAAAATTTCTATAGCAAAAGTTTGTTTTATTATGTTATAATAACTACTGTATACTTTACTATGAATATCACATTGTTTCTTTGCCAAAAGGATGGAACTTTCAAGGATTCTTTGTTTATTATACACTGCAATAAAAAAATTGAAAAATAAATATTTATAAAAAAAATATGCACATAGGAAGGGTAAGTGGGCTGTATATCTCATTAACAGTGAGATCACAGAGATGGTAAGATAACTTGACACAAGGAATCATCCCAGCGTTTGCCTGGAGTGATTTCAGAAAACCACAATCAGAATTGCCAGAGCCAGGAATCAAATCCAGTTCCTCCCGAATGAGATTCACACATGTGACATTTGCACCACCTCGCTTGGTAAACAGGTGTGCATACAAAGCTGATTATTTAGTTTTTTTAAAGTACTGTGTTTACTTGCATAATGGTCACCATAGCAAAATGGCCGCACCTTTATTTTAAAATGCTTAAAGTAGAATTTCAGAAAACCAGCATAATGGTCACACTTGTCCTTTTCATCAGGCGACACAATTTTATTAGTGACGCACATAAATAGATTAACAAGATTCCTTGGTCTTTTTCATGTTACCCTGCACCCTAGAAATATTTTCCCTTAGTGCAAAGTTATTACCTAGAGGAACAACAAGATACACACAATGACAATCTAAAATGTACTCACAATTCTTACTTTTAGTTGCATCCATTAAATTGCCAACAAAAAATTTAACTTAGGCTAGACTTCAACCAAAGGCAGAAAGTTTCTGCATCATCAGAACACGGTGACAGGTATGAAAGGCTTTAGAGAAGTCAAAATATACAGCATGTTTAAACAAATTATGGGTACTGTTTACAGGCTAGACATGCTAACTGAAGGAAATAATATTTGTTACACATGACTAAATCAGTCTCCCTTCCCAAAATACCCTTCTAAAATTTGGGGACCAAGCTATGAAAAATGGAGTGTACATAACAGATGCAAGCGACAATAACATGCTACAGCAGTGTACTAGCCAATTGCAGTCTAGTTGTGTTGTACCACCAGACACGTGGATATGCTATTAAATGGCCCATACATATGCAGAAAAGACAGATATTATGTATACTAATGGTGTCTACTAGAAGAACAGTTAAAAACATTGAAGTGTCAGCACCACTGATATGGAGGAACATGTTCTAAAACACATTGAGGACCACCCTGAAGACAGTACTAGAGGCATAGAAACTGCACAATGTCTGAGTATTGAGAATTGTAAATGAAAATCTGTAAATATATTCAACGCTTTCAGGTGCTTACCAGGGGCTACAGTGGCCGAATGGTTAGACCATTTGCCTTCCACCAAGGCGATCCAAAATTGATTCCCGGTAAGGTCGGTCCTCAGGTTTTCGCATGTGGGAATCATGCCAGCCTATGCTGCTGGTTGGTGGGTTCTCTCAGGAATATCCCATTTCCTCCGCCCCTCCATTCTGGCACTGCTCCACATTCATCTCAAGTCACCCCTCACCAGCGCTAAAGTCCTCGATGTTGAGCACTGACCAAATTCTCTTACTCAATCAGATTCTTAAAGAGGCTGACTATCAGCACAGGACAGCAATCTGCATTTGTTTGAGGCAATAATGTGACAACGCACACTTCCTAGTGTAGTGTAGTGCCTGTTTTGTTACACCAAATTGATCAACTGGGACCTAGGACTTCTAAACGTTTTATATTTCGCAGTTCTTGGTAGACGGAGTGTCGAAAGTTGAGATTTGTTTCTGGCTGTGTTTTCTCCTAGAAGAGGATGGTATTGCGGTGTGTGTGATGTCGACCACAGAGTTGCACCCAGTTCCTGCTAGGTGTGGCAGTTTATATATGCTGTGTCTCTCTGTGCCTGCTCAGTTTTACAGCTGTAGTGTCCAGGTTGACTTCACGACGGGTTGGCCAACATGGAATTTACAATGTATAAGAATGGCAAATATACAGTAGCTATGCTTGAAAGTCACCTCTCTTGTTCTGTGAATATACTTATAAAATTGGTTATAACTTCTTGTGTGCTTGGACCAATGTCACAGGACGATTCACATAATATAATGTTTTTTCCAATGCACACTGAATACAGTTCCTGACCAAGTAGTGTGCTTTTTAAATGCAACTTCCGATATAGAGCTCCTCCTTTCATTACCACGAATACCCAGTCGAAGAGGCAGACCATAAATGATAATAATAATAATAAACGTCCGCCAAATGTCTTACATAAATTGTGTATGTCTAACCATAAATATAAATGCCTGTGTTAATCATGTAACTATCATAGTTTTAACTGTAGTGTAAATATCTCAAGAGCTGGGATTTTGTATTATAACGATTACAGACTACATAATAAGACAAGTTTTTTGTAATCTGTTTTTAAGTTAGCTTGTGACAAGGGTCAAAGGTAGACTGTTAACTTGCCCCTCCCCTAAAAAGTGTGCAACTCTTGAAACTTTTAAAAATTATGTTTATTCATTATTGCGTTAGGCGATCCTTCAAAAAATTCAAATTCACAGTGTATTTCTACATATGGTTCTTATATTTCAATTGCTTCTACAATACATTCACATAGGCACAATGTTGTAGTTACAAGGGACGTCATGGATTAACTCACTGTCTAAAGATTTGCCATGTCATTTACTTATTGAGTTACAAGTACCTGATGTTGATATGAACAACATGAATTTGGATCAACTGCATGCTGTGGCATGTGACATTGCTACTTCATCAGAAAAATTGCCTACTGAACCCGAGGTATACGATCACCATTTATTAAGGATAAATAAATACCTTCACTTACAGATATCTTGTACTTGAAAGATATTGATGGTTGACTGCTTGGGTGAAGTGCAAACACAGTATTAATTAATGCAGGTTATCTGCTACGCGATGAAATATATGCTACTTTGTTTGAATGTGTTCCGTCAAACTAAGGTGCTACTTTGTTGGAAGCAAACCAAACACAGAGTGGGAAATAATTAAAGGGAACATTTTGGATGCGTGCAATAATTCTAAATTACCATTTTATGAGCTAGGTGACAAATTTTTGTCATTGTAAGAGAAGGGAGTGAGTGAATGAGAAATTTTGGTCAGCGCTCAACATCGAGGTCTTTAGTGCTGGTGAGAGGTGACATGATTTGAGTGTTGAGCAGTGCCGGAAGGAAAGGACGAGGGAAACGGGAGATCCGTAAGAAAACCAGTGTCATCGTCAGGCACGATTCCCAAATGCGAAAATCTGGGGACCAACCCACCGGGAATCGAACCCAGATCGCCTTGGTGGGAGGCAAATGGTCTAACCATACAGCCACCACAGCCCCCAGGAGAAGGAAAATGAATGAGTGATGACTACAAGGAAAACAAAAGAGAAATGACAAAATATTACACAGGTTATGGTAAAAGAGAATGTTATATTACCTAAAACAACTACTTTTCCTATTGAGAATTTTGCTTGGCTTCGAAGAATAACACCGTTTGATATTCTGAAGCTATAGTCAATATACTGTACGTACAGAAATGAAATACAAACTTTACAACTTCAAAAGTGTGAAACAACCTGTTCACTAAATTATATGGTGGGGAAAAAAAACAACAAAGCACCTCCAACTTTACATGAAACTGCAAACTACATATCTGTTCTCTTTAATAATTAATTACCGTATTAATTTACCTGACCATCACACCCTCCAGTAATAAGACTTTTTCCGGTCTTTGTCACAGCTAATGCTGATATTCCTCTCCTGTGAGCTTGATGGATATGGTAAATAAGTCTGCCTGTTTGTGGAGTAAATGAACGTACAGCTCCATCATTCCAGCCTGAAAAAAAAATAGTTACTGTAATGAAAGAGAACCAATTAAAAACCGAATTCAAATTGAAGAGAGAAATAAAAGGCTCCCGTTTGTAAAAAACATTTTATCAGTTTGCAAGAAAAATACATTTGCGTTATACAGTAGTTCTTAAGGGTATTAATTCTATAGTACTACATTTCTTACAGATACTATCCATTTCAAAAAAATGCCTAAAATTACGAAGCCTCATCCAACTACAGCAATATCTTCTATAATGCTAACACTTGTCGCAGTCGGTCCTGAGTTCCAATGAAGTTAAAAGTGTCAGAAGGGCACCATACCAGAAAGTAATTGGCCAAGGACAGGAGCACGAGTCAATTTAATGCATTTGGGTTGGGCATGGCAAAACTTCACATTCTTCCCCTCTTTGCACACCATAAGAGATGTCAAAACACTCACTACAGTTGGTTCAATAGTTTCAATTTTTATTTCATTTTTATGCCTTGTCAACAGCGAGTACCGTGGACTGCAGGCCCTCGCACTATGGGCCGTTTGGCCCTCTTACACTAAGTGGTGCCGACCCTCACACCAAGGGTCACAGGCCCTCGAAAAGTGCGCCGTAGGCCCGTTCACCCAGGCCAAAGGCTCGAGGAGCCATATTGTGTAGGGCGGAAACACCCGTTTGAAATATCACGCGAGTCTCGCGGGCCTGTTACATGGTACTTTTTTAAACAACGTACAGGTGTTTTGTAAATAAATGACACAACGTTGATTGCAGAGTCATGTGAGGTAAATCTTGAGGTAAAGGTGAAACTAAGGACGACTTTAGTAAAATCTGAGAAATTTTTGTTTGCATTGCACAGGCAGGAAATTGAGATATCTCAGTTAAGGTGAAGTGTTACCACAATAGTCGTGAGAAAAATAATTTTTCTTCATGCACAGATTTGCAAAAGTAGCCAAAATGTATATTATTTTCCATTTATAGTGCACAAGGCTTACATGACAGCAATTTGATAATTTATGTTTAGTGTTTCATATACTGCAAATGAAAATTATAAAAATACGTTGATTTTGTTTATAAAATGGTATCGTAAACATTCCATGTGAAAACAAAAAGAACATTAAAAACAAGACATCGCTTTCACGTAAAAATGTACAATGAATATGTGTAAATAATGTCGTAGATGCCAGTGTGGTCTTTCCTTCGCACCGTGGTTATGTTCCTACTCCAAATTATTACTAACAAAATTCAAAATAAGAATACTAGGCCATCATCACACTGTACGAAGAACTACTTCACTTAACATGTTCCGTTTTATGGAGCAGTTACATGAGCTATGAATGTATTCAGACCGCAATCTCTTCTCAATCAAAGAAAACTGGTTTGATATGTAGTTTCGAATGACATATCTTCGATGCTTCTCTTCTATTGGCTGCTTGGAGTAACGATCTGTGTAACACACATGATGGCTTTTTGGTCCAAACTTTTGCACTCGTTAAATTTAACTAACTTTTAGGTGTAAAATAATGACATTCACTTTACACACAAAGTAGCACTGCAGTTAGATGCAATATGATAGTTAAAAAGTCACTCATGTTGAGTGCAGATGTTTTTAATAATTTAATATGGTACAGTTCAGCTTCCAAGTTCGTCGAGGTTTGAAAGTTCATGAAGTTTATCCTGTTTTGTCGTGTAACACGAAAACATGTTTAGCTTTAAATACGATCAAACATGGCTGCTGAATGTATTTAACTGAACAGGTTTAAGACCTAAAGTGTGACCGTGGCCTTATTCTACCCCACGTGACATTCTAACCACAATTTATAGCCGCCATGATTGATTTTCAGCTTCAGAAAATCTTAAAGAGGGTCTAACGACACCTTAACAATTCTCAGTTTTTCCTTAGATTTCACTCACTTTTCGTCTTTACAATAAAAATTTTTCACATTTCACTCAATGAGGACTTCGATTTTACTCAACATACTGTGCAATCGGTCCACAGACTACACAATCAACCTAAAAAAATAAATGTGAAAAGCAGCAGTTACGTACCAACCTATGTGTATCGCGTCTGGTTTCAGTTCGAGTGCAACTGTATTTCATTAGTCTGCATTAAAAATTATCTACCTCACAACAAGCTCTCAAGACCACAAGCTAAGGAATTATGTAGACCGGGAACAACTTCTATACACCAAAGTTGTAACATTTTCATTGTACAATTAACCTCAGTCATGCCCGCCAATAAGCTGATTTGTGTAACAGTTACAAAGTTTCTATGACATTTCTCTGAAGTAATGCAACTGATCCGTGGTGTTAGGATGGTTCTCGCACACAAAAATTACAGTTGAATATATTAAGAATTATAACCTGAACAGCAATTTTTGTTTTTATGGACTAATTTATAATTTGAAAAATTTTCTATCTCCTATTAAATGTTTAAACACACATGTATTATAACAAGTTAAGGAGCAATTTATTTGCTGTTTTGTTATCTGCAGTTTAGGGTGCATATATTTCATTATTTTTATGAAGAAATCAACACTGGAAAAATATTATATTTTCAAAGGTTTAAAGAATTTGTCATTGAAATTTTTTAAATTTTTATTTCATCATGAATGAGCCCAAAGCATCCACCAGTTCTGGCAAAATTTCTGTGAGAAAAATTACACCAAGATAATTGTTATAAATTAATAATACTTAAATGTTGAATATTTGCAAATTGGTGATGGTCATAAAATTACTAAAATTATTTTTAAGTACTTTTATCAATATTTGTCAATTTTAAGTTAGTTTTGTAGCTCTAACAAAAAAAAAAAATAAAAATAACAGTAACACCACTACAGAGTTCACAACTAAGTGACTGAGAAGTGTGTTGTATGACATTTTGAGTGATATAGCACCCTCACAGACACTAGTAGGATAAGTGTTAAATGCTTCTAGATTAGTCTCTTGAAAAATTAAGATTATTCTTATAGTGTTTATATCAATATACAATTATTCAAAGTAAATTGTGTAACTTTGATGAGAAATTATGAATTCCCTTCACAGTATCAAAAATTGATATTTTTCCAGATTCTATCCTTTTCCCGAAGGAAATATTTTTCCCGTCTCGAAATTTCTCGACCTGAAAATTTGGTTTTTGCACATCCCTAGTACAACACACTGGAGAAATAAAGTTGAAACTAGTGGAATCTCATCATGATAAGCAAGGTAAACAGTGCTTACCCAGACACATTCCCGACAATGTTACTTTTGAAATAAATATTTAGTTCAAATTTATACATACACAACGTAAAACTTTGTCTCATAGTGTTATTTTTTTTACAAATTTTACTCCCGAGCAAATGCTGTAAATAAGAAATGGACTTGTTTCCGAGCAAACCAATGTTATTGGAAGGGCCGTCAGTAATGCTTTCAACGGGGAGGCTGTCACAGTGGCTTGTGGGGGAATGGAGAGGCTTGTATTTCTAGTCGCCAATATTTCATACTTGGTCGCCATGCAAACCCGCTCAAGGAGAACACCTGATGCACATAAGGTCAGCCGGTGGAGAAAGGAATTCAAAAAGAGAATGCATCAGTGCTACAGTGAATTAAGTACACAATTTATGTCTAATTCAATTTTCCTTCCTGTTCTATTACCTACTTACCTTAGTGTTACTGTTTTTTTTTTATATCTTTTTCATAACAGCATGATTACATAAAACAGTTTAACACAGTTGAATTTTTAAAATATGGGGGAAATATTACCACAAAACCCATAAACTTAAGCGTAAAATTGAGTACAACTGTAATACTTACATGTTTGATGAGTTTCTCTGCAGTGTTAAGTGTTAACTCAAAACCTATGCACATCCCATGATTGTACAAAAAAAATTGTTGAAACACACAAAACAGAAACGTACCTATTTATATGTGAGAAGATAGTAAAAAAATCTATGCAAAAATTGTTATACTTGCCGCTAACAATGGATTTTCCATCACAAGTGAGTTGCACACATGTACAACAGAAGTTACTGACAGTTATCCTGATGAGCTCCTGCGAAGTTTCAGTTTCCCACACTCTAATGTCATTTTTACTGCTGGTTAGAAATTTTTTTGGGTAATTACTGCAAACAGCAACATATAAACAGATTATCTTCACACAAATGTACAAGCACATACAATATAAGCCAGTAAATACTTTTACAAAAAGAACCAGCCATTGGGTCCACAGCAACACTGCACACAGTACAAAACTGTAATAATTACACAACAACATTAAATAACTGTTGTGCAGTTATAGTGTAACACAACTATAAAATATTGAATATATTATATAATATAGGTGGCTTATGATAAAATGAGCAGTTTTTGAACATTTCTCTTATTTTCAGCAAATTTGTATTCTTCTAACAATTTTGTCATATAAATATATCAAACTAAGTAAGTGTCTAGATTGTCACAAAAGAAAATATTTTGTCATTATTATTCCAAACAGGACAGTCTTCAAAAGTGCTCAATTTATTGTGAACAGCCTCTACCATATTCCACACAACAGTAATAAAAGACTTTGGAATACTGTTTGATGAAAAACTATATTTCATAACTCACACAGAAAACACAGCTAAGTGGTCTGAACAAATTTATTATTGTTGCTATGTAATTACACTTTAAGGTTAACGCTCCTTGGTGTTAGTATCACTGAAATGATTTATTTTATGCTGTTCACATGGCAAGACTACTGCTTCTTCTGCTCTTGTTTGCTGATGTCATAGTTCTTGTTATCTATAGCATAAACAAACAGCTTGGTGTGTCTATTTGCATCATAATATTCAATGAATCAGAAAGTAAAAAAGATTATTTTATGAAAGGATTATGAAACTATATTTTAAATGGTTCGGATGGCCTCTGCAGTCACCCGAACTGACACAACTAGACTTCTTTACATTTCCATGTGTACATCCTGTATTTCAACAAGTCCGACAATCATTGGTGTAACTATGTCAACTGAGTGTCTAATACGGCGGAAATACCAACAAGCCTTGCGCCTAAATGTGTACTATGTGTAATGTGTTCATAATTAATCCCATAAAAAGTCATATCTGCTTGTTCAGTTAACATGTTACCTGCAAACATGATGAAATGATGCTTTTAAATTACATTGCTCTGTACTGTTATGACGTTATGTTTTGTCACATATTTATATTCATATTTTTGTGGCACATAACAGTTTCTGAAGTAAATGGTTAACATCGTTAGCTGTAGTGCAGCTTTAAGTATTGACCTTGCTTTTACCTAGTTGAGGTGGGTGTCCGAGTAGGAGAGGGGGAGGGTGATATGCTTGCCAATCACTTGTACAATGTAGCAGGAGAAATGGAGGGGGGAGTTAGGTTGCAGAGGCTTGAGGGGTGTGCAGGAGCGCTGGCCGTGACTAGATGGCAAGAGGTGGCAGTACCGAGGTGCTTGGGCAAGTGTGCGCAGCCAAACAGTAGCGACAGGTCTATGTCGTGGAAATTACAAGCCGGTGGACTGCGTTGGTGGTCACGAACTAGTGGATTGTAATTTCTAGGCTGGCAGTGGACAGTTAAGAGGATCGCTGGGCGTTTCTTGCTTATGTGTGGTTCTAGTAACCAGCATGGTGTGTCTACACTTCGCCATTCTGCAGAGTGACCAACAATGAAATTAAGAAGTCAGTATTTCTGTTTTTACGGTTGCAATTTGCTATGTTCGGTGGGAACAAAGAGTTACGGTAATGAGGGAGAAGACATTGCAAAAGTGTAATTATGCAGGATGGATGGGTGGAAACGCGAAATTTGCATGGGCTTACTGACTGAGGACATTGTAAGTAGGCCATATTTCTAACTTTTCACGAGTGTAAATTGACTGTGTGACTTCTGACCCAATTTATTCCCGGAAAATGCTCGAGTACACTTTGTTTGAAAAAGGTAAACAACAGGTTTTCTGTTGAACTTATGTAATGACCATACCCATAATTTTGGAATGCTGGTCCCAACTCTGAAAACTATAAAAAAATTAAAAATCTAAACTAACATCTCCCAAGGAGCATTACAAATTTTCATACTTCACGTCTCAGTAACTTGAACTTACTCAAGTTTACATTGATCGCTGTTAGACTTGGTTCGCGTGTCATTGGGTGACGGAGATATTAAGTGGTTTGTCTAAAACATTAGTGATGTATAAATTCTGAATAAATTAATTTTTTGTCGGTTCTGGACTATTCTATGACATATAAAACAGCTGCGAATGATATTGACCAATGAACGAAACTTCCGTGATAGTAAGTTACCTTAGGAAGATTTTGTGCATTGTGTTCTCTATACGGTATCATTGGAATGAACAGTAATGTAAAATTTTTTCTTTATTATTTGTGCTTTCATCCCTTGCCGAAGCTATGGAAGATAAACTTTTGTTAATAACATTAATTGTTGTTTGATTAACCAAAATTCTGTAATTTAATGTAATGAACACAGAGTGAAAAAAAATATTGGTGGATTACTACAGAAACTATATTGCCATTTTATATCAACCATTTGGCACTTTAATGGGTCAATAATTTTGTAATAATGTACATCTCTGCAGCATAATAGATAGTCCTGTATTTATTACTGCTGTAGTTGTAGTTTAATGTGTGTGGACAAACTTGAGAGTGCCTTGATAAATCTACCATTGCATTATCTATCTTTGTGGACCTTTTACTTACTTTAACAATCTTTTTTCCCTATAAATTATTTTCTTCAGAGATGTCCTTTGTGTATATCATGAGTGGGGTTTTGCATAATTGCTTGTTCTGTTGCGTTAAATAAAATATGTATACAAATTTACAAAAAGGAATTTTACTGTTTCACGACATGTCAAAAACATTCAATAGCCCGTACAGGACACGGCACCAGCAGTTATACAGTTCCAAGCATAGGCAGTGCCAAACTTTACTTCCTGCATGGAATAAACATACTGACTGTCACCTCACAGGAAAAAAAAAGACAGCTTATGTTATTTCACCTACATGCTCACAGTATGTGTTACATTGACCTTTACCTCTGTCTGTACAGTGGGCAAACATGAATGCACGTAGTATACCTAATTGTTACACATTATTGCAGCCAAAATATTTTATATGTTTGTTTTAAATGAAAATAGTAGGTCCTGGACAGTTGCAGCCAAGTAAACTATTTCACTGACAAGGTCATACTGATTAAGGCCATGATCTTCCATTTATTTCAAACAATTGGAAATAACTCAAATATATTTTAACCAAATGCTTTGAAAAAATTTGAGACTGTGTGTAGTCATACAATATACAATTTTGCCAGAGCGGTTTTTAAAAATAATGTACCGTTTGCTAGAAAAAAATTATTTGCTTCATTTTGGCTTATTTTGACAACAAAATGTGTGATATTTCAGGGGCAAAAATCTAAAAATCAGTTTGGTGTATCGCAACGGAAAAATTCAGAGACAAACGATAATATATAAATGTTAAAACTGCCAGAATGAATTTTTGATATATGTATTCATTTGCATTAAAAAAATATTTTCGAAACCACTACAAAACTAAAAGTGCAAGGCCTTAATATATTAGCAACACACATACATTAATCCTAATGATAAAAACATTGCAAGCAAGAAGAGAGTGCTGCACATTGCACTATAATGGAAGGAATTAGTGATATTTTGTGCCGATTTTTAAGTTTCCCATTAACATAAAAACCGTGAATTTTCAAATAATTGATCATTTATTTCACTTAGTTTCAAATATATTGCAAAAATACTGTTTAAAATCTTGATTTTTAAGTACTCGAATCACCCTTAACATTCAATTAAGGTATAAAGAATCCTGTCTAGTTTATTACTTGGTTTTGAATAAGAAATTTTCTCACAAATTTTGTTTGTCAAATTCCAACCCTATTTGCATAGGCACACAAAGATACACAAAATAGAGCAACTTCTTTGAGAAGCACGAGTGAGTGAGTGAGTGAGTGAGAAATTTTGGTCAGCTCTTAACATCGAGGTCTTCAGCGCTGGTGAGGAGTGATATGAGGTGAGTATGGAGCAGTGCCGGAATGAAAAGGCGAGGGAAATGGGAGATCCCCGAGAAAACCCGCTGACCAATGACATTGTCTGGCACGATTCCCAAATGTGAAAATCCGGGGACCGACCCCGCCGGGAATCGAACCCAGGTCGCATTGGTGGGAGGCAAGAAGTCTGACCCCTCGACCTCCGCAGCCCCTTGAGGAGCAAGAATATGTACAATTAGCTAAGATAAAAAACACATAATATTACAACATTTGTGCAATCAGAGTGCACAAACAACATCACACTTTCAATGCATTTAAATGTTTCTGCTGACAAAATAGATTGACAAGATAGATGGTAAATAATTAATCAAAAATGGTGAGTTACTGGGCATTAAATATATTGTTTCAAGGATGAGTGATTAAGAAGTCATACTGTACATTACAGAAAGATTGCCAAATCTTGAGAACAAGCACCCCTAATATTACTATCATACCATGCACTGGGCCAAAAAAATTCTATTCAATTGGCTCTCCCACAACAATGAGATGCAGTTCTGCCATGCTTTTAATACATAAATTTCACCATGTGCTCTTGCTTACTGTGCAATTAAAGACGTGATGGGCTGAAGATAAATGCAATAAATACATGCACCTTAAAATAGTTCCTTGCACGAAGCGGTAAATTACGGAAGACCAGTTGAGAGCCAAATATGTTCTGCCTTTCTACACCTTTATTCCCATGAAAATATGATATATTTAATCCACATACCGATCATATACCAACATTATTTACAAAGTTACCTCCACTCATATGACACATAAATCCAAACCTCAGAGCCAGCACATGTCTCCGGTAATTAGGTGACAGCTACAGGAGAGAGGGAACTGAGGAGATAAAGCCTCAGTTACCATGCACATGTAGTAGGTAATAAACAAGCTCAGGAAAACGCATGTTGTAACATTTTTCATGGGACCTGAGAAAAAAGTGTTCAACGCAGGACAACTTTATAGGCGCAAATATCATCAATAAGCATTACTTTGATTGCAGGGGTAACACTGACCTGCTCAAAATATTTGTTTTGAAACCATTAAGTGAAGAAATTAATACTTCTAGACAAGAATTTACAGTTTGACCCATCAAGATAAAGTTTGCCATTTCATCACCAAATGGCACCAAAATAAATATTTTGAGTCTGACAAAGTTACTCCTGTATTCAAAGTATTCCCACTTGTCGGTACATGTTTTTGCACCAATATGTGGACATTACATGAAAATCACATCTAATTCCACACATTTGTAATCAGTCAGTCTGTATATATTGTTATGGTAAAAAATTTAAAACTGTTTTTTCTTGGGAAAATTTTTGCTTTTCTATTGTTTGGATATGTATAACTTTTGGTATAGGAACTGTGTAAGGAAGTTCATCTGTACTTTCCTTTCTGTATTTTAACGTGTGGAGATGTTAATGTTCAGGAAAATTACGTAGGGCATCAGCAAAGTTATGTTCAGTTGTTGCTCAGAGACGAGGAAGGTGAGGACGAACAAGTGTTTGCGGACGTTTTTGTCATGATCAGAGAGGGGAGGTAGAGTAGCGCAATCAAGAGTCTTTGACACGTACTTCTAGAACATGTAAAGTGTGAGCAGAGCAGTGTTGGTAGAAGAACAAGGTAGAGTTGTTGACTGTTTGATGCAGCAGCGTGACAGTGAGAGAGAGACAGAGAAAAAGAGGGAGAGTTTTGTGCTGGCTAGGAGTCAGGAGGAGGCTGGAAGGTTGGAAGTGTGGCGGTAGATTGACAAGGGATGTGCAGGGACAAAGGAGGTGCTGAGGTCAGATGCACAATCAATCCAGGAGGAGAGGGGGGAGTCGGACAATGGCGGTGAGACAGAGCAGACGTGACAGCGTTTTCGGTCGGGAGCAGTCAGCAGACTCGAGGAAGGCATGAAGGATTATCAAAATGTGACAGTTAGATAAATAGCATTCTCTGCTTTTTCTTTTGTAGTATGTAGGGAACTTTTTAAGTATTTGTCAAGACACTAGAGTAGGAGGGTCATGTGGTGACTGTGAAGGCGAGTAGGTCGAGCAGGCGCGAGCGGCTCGGTAAGACACCATGGTAGAAACTCTAAGGGTTATCAGTAGCAAGACTTGTGACGGTATTCTGCGTTTCTTTTCTTCAGGAAAGTTACAGTACACTCTTTTGAAGTGACTAAAGTTATCTAATATTTGAATGTGTGGTTTCCATTCTTCTTTTGTTTTGTTAGTGTGTTGGCACCTCATGGACTTATACTGTTTCAGATATATTTCTTCTGTGTTAATTGTACCCGAGTATCATTTTCAACTTGCACATTTAACTTATTATTTACCAGAGGGTCATTGTACTTCGTTACTTCCAGGGACTTGTTTATTTATCTTATTATTTGTCACTAACACATTTCAAGAATTTTTCTAAGGGAACTTTGGGGGTGTCTTTTTTTGTTATTATTAGAAGAACCACCACCACCACCACCACCGTAGCCGCCGCCACCGCCACCACCACAAATAACGCCGGTTGTAGTTGTGTTATTTACATATTTTTCACTATTAAGTTAGAGCCCTGATTAGTAGCAGCATAGTTACTAATGTGTATTTTAAGGATTAATGGAACTGATTTTCTGACAAGCGCAACACTACAGCAATCTATATCACTGGTTTGATCAGTAGTACCTCTGCTTATATGTTTAACTCATATTGTTTTACGTACTTCTTTATATCTGAACTACACTAAAATCCTTGTGTATGATTTATTTATTTTTCATGAATTGAGTTTTGAAATTGTTTAGCGACCTGTGTTTTATTTGGATATTCTGATTTCTATTTATTAATTAATTAATTTTTTTCGACAGTAACAATTTACTAGTAACATTAAATGTACATGCAGTTTATGTGCCATCAAATACACTTGCAATCATTAAAATTCTGAGAAAAAAATATAATACTTGAAAGTACAAGAATAACTTCCACACTCATTCAGTACGTAAACAATTGTAATATTCAGAACCACATTTACTGATATAAATGTAATGCACACATATAAATTTCTCCCCAAAATAAATAGTGTTATATGTTATATTGAACAATTTTGTTGTACATAAGTAAGCAAGGTAATTTTTATTCCGTGTCAACGGGTGGTACGAGGAGTAAGCCAAGATAGCCGTCGCTGTAATAATGGTGTTGAGTATGCAGATATTAAAGTGATGTTTAGTAACTTATAATGTGAGTTTTTCACTGTAGTTCCAAATAGCAACATTATATACTTTTTTAGGCCACTGTTTTCATATTATATCTTAAATGTTACTCTTAATAAAAACTTTGCTTTAGCTGCGGTTATCATCTCAGCAAAACAAATACTAATGTTGTTATAGGCAGGAAAATATTAATTTGCTTCATGGAAAAATGGTGGGGCCGAGGGAGGAAAAATCTTTAAATGCAGGAAAATTATCCATGTAGGAATGTTATAACAGAGTTCTACTGTGATGAAATTACGTGTGAATATGTAGTTAACTCTCCAAGAAATATTTCCCCTTTCCCCTCTGATATTGTATGGATAACCCAGATCAATTTAGAGGAACTAATAATCCAAACCGACACAACAGAAATTGTTTTTCAAAAACGAACATTTATTGTATTTATGTACATGTGTTTTTTATGTCAGATTATGTATTTAAAATCTGAACCGTACTAACAAGGTTCAATAATAGGTACCAGTATAATAAAAATAAATTTATTTTTACATAAGTTTACAGGCATGACTTTGATTCCTTCTAGTTACAGTTAATTACTACCAATAACTACTACTGCATCAGAAAAATAGTTGCATTCATAGCTATACTGAACCCTCAGAAAATTTAACAACAGTGCAAACATTTTAATAAGAAAGTGACGTTACCAAATACTGTGCATCCAAATAATTTAAACTCATTGAAACATTGACTCAAATCCTCTATGTACAGTCAACCCGCCTTATCTGCAGATTAAAACATTTGTGATTTTTTTCAATGGCGGATCGAAATGAAAAATAATTATAAGCTATGAAATAACCTAGTATTTGAACATTCCTGTATGTGACGTGTTGTTTGGCTCACTGCCACCTTGTGATCAAGTGCACCACACCATGTAAGCAGCTAGTTTCATGGTGTCCGCTACCTTATCCACTTCATTTAAATGTGTGCTTGTGCACGTGCACGTACTTATGTGCATGCGTGCATGTCTGTGTGGACAGTTTTCTTGTGAAAATTGATTCCATGGCACGTAAATGTAAGAGAAGTGCAATGTATGCTACAAAGTGTAACATTCTTTATTTCAAGATACTGTTGACCACTTGAACACAGCACACCTTGCATTCCACTGTACATCACTTGCTCTCCTGCCAACCTTCTCCCTCACATTCCCTTTGGCCTACTGCCACAATTTCCAAACACTACACAATGAGAGGCAGAAGAAAAATCAATAAGTACTCAGTTTCAGTAATAAAGTCAAATTACAGTAGTGGATTTATTTAAAGGTGTTATGTCAGTTGCAGAAGTAGGCTGCCGACATAGCAGAGTATAAAACAACATTTGTACAAATCTATTTTAAAGAATGTGAAGTGAAATTGTATTTTAGTGCTGTGCCAAAAAAAAAAAAGAAAAAAAATGAGGATATGGTGCGTAAACATGTTCTAGTGGATTGCATAATATTACACTAGAAAGCACTTGATCACCACAAATGCACGAGGGTAAAAAACAAAATATTCAAGGCTAGCATAAACTGGTTGCACAGTTTTGTCAGTGCTACAATCTAAATATTTTAAAATTATGGGTGAATAAGCATTAGCTGATGCAGAAGCAACATCTAAATTCTAAAGTCCGCTACAGGTAAATGCTATGCAGACAAACAGTCCTGAACAAGTTTAGAACAGTGATGAAACAAACACATTTTGGAAATAGATATCAGTTGTAGGAATATAACATTTAATGGCACTTGTGTGCATCAATGTAGTGGGTCACATCATTCAGCAAAGCCTAACCAGTACTAACAATTTGAGGCTGTTGAAGACTAAAACAAAACAGAATGTCTACTAGTGTTTTAGCAACATTACGGAAAAGCATTGATGACTGCACATATTTTTTTAAAAAGTATTTTGTATACAGTCAAACCTCTTTAATACAAACCTGAAGGGACCAAAATTTTGGCTGTTTGTAATAATGAGGTTTGTATTAACAGGTGTTCACTAAAACGTTAAAAAGTTTCTAAAATTTTGGTCACACCGTTTAACCCCACAAATCAAATAGTCTTTTCACCACAATGACTTTATTTTACTTGAGAACTTGATGTTTCATGGTTTAATGCATAAGCAAAATTTTTATTAAACATTAAAGTAATTATTTCATTTCTTGTCCCATTCCAAGGGGAATAAAAATTGCTATGTATTAATGAGAACTTTGTATTAACAGGGTTTGTATTAACGAGGTTCAGCTGTAGTTATAAAATACATGTAAGGGAAAGGAATGTTCTTCAAAGTAAAACTAAATACTGACAGTGGTCCCAGTCATCCAGAATCAATAAAGTACAAAGATAAAATTATTGTTGTTGTATACCTTTTCCCAAACATGATTTCATTGTTGCAACATCTTGATTAGGGCAATTACCTAGTGTGTGAAAACCATGTACACTTGCATGGCGTTCATGAGGATTTTAACTGGCCTGGAGGCTGACAATACCTGTGACATCCTGAACGTGTGAAAGGATTTCAACATTGCTGATGTTTTTATATTGTATTAGGGACATTGTGGATTCTGTGAAACCTACAATGGTTAATGCAATGCAAGGCTATCAATTTGTGAAAGGTTAAAGTAGAAGAACTTACAAAAATTATGGAAGAAGAAGATTAAATGGAAGATTATTCCAACGATCCAAATGATTACGTACTCGGGCTTTGGAAGAGATCCCTCTAGTATTCTCCATACTAGAATATGACCCTTCAACTGAAGATAACCTTCAAGGGGTGTACAAACCTGTGTGTTATTGGATTAAAGCCAAACTCAATAAACTTGCTATTAAGTTTGTTGAACCTGAACTCAAACTTTCAAAAATGTATACTGCTGCCTGAGTAATAATAATAACATATTTTCATAGTTAGCTAAAGCATAATTTTATACAAAGTGTTATGAATGCTCAATTACAATGCATTTTGTTAAAAAAAAAAAAAAAATGGTCAGTTAGAACACAACCTCAGTTCAGTAAAGTTGGCATTTTTATTGTTAGAGATTCTGTGCGACTGTAACGTTATAAGAGTTTGTGAACTGTTCTACAAAGGACTAATAAGCAAAGAAGTGTAATCTGGGGCAAGTGAAATCTCGTTTTCCCTACTGTACACCTTGATCTACGTAGGCTGACATGAACTAGAGAATTTGAAGCTGGCAACTGGAGCGCCGAGCATCTATGGATGCCTGCACACAAAGTTAGCGAGGTCACGTTAGTTGCATGTGTGTGCGCATTCACAACTGCACTGTTACAAAGCTTCACAGGATCGCGGAGTTGCAGCACTTCAGTTTTTACCCTACAAACAAAGCTTTATCTAAAACACTAAAAGAAGTTTGTGAGACCTGTTCACATGATTTTTATTTTTCGTGTTTTGCATGTTAAAATTTATTGTGCTGCCTATATACGCGCCAAAATATAGCAAGTTTTCACACCTTTAAAATTGACATTGTTACACAGTGTGCTGTGCGACGCATCTTAGGAAAGGCGCATCAACTGATGTTCAGATTATGTTGTGTTCATCATACCCCGGATAGCTCAGTTTATGGCTTGTTTATCTAAATTGCTTAGTTTCACCCATCCATCGGTCGGGGTCAACTTTTACTGACAGACTCGTAAATTCATGAATTGTTAAATTTTTATATTTTTTTATAAAGTTTTACAAATTGGTAGGTTACATTTCACAATATTTGGCACTGGTCGTATATAACTATTGCCATTTCCTTTTTGAACAGTGGTTAACTTCTCGAGCGAAGGTTAGCTACCATGATTTTATTATTTGCAGTCATGTTATTTGGTTAAAGTTCAACCCAGTTATTTATAATCCGACATGATGAAGAAAGGGGAGAAAATTAATAATAAAATCATGTAACCACTACTAGGATTTCCTTCCCTGTTCCATTGCCGCAAGCCCACCACCTCAAAAGTTCAGTAAATTCGAATGTTAAATAGCCATCATTCAGCTAAGAAGTTCTGTTAAGGACTCTGCCTACCTCAGAGCTCCGGCGGCAGCAAGGATAGGGCATTACAGGTTAAATTATATTCCTAAATATCTCGGTCACTTTCAAACCTACATATATGCCACCACCGATTTTTTTGTTCAGTATGATACGGCCCACACTGCTATGGAATCTTTTAGCAAGTTATATCAATACCCTAAAAACTATGATAAAATAAGTGTTTTCGTGCCGATTAAACACTCAAAACTCAGTACTCATAAAATTATTTTCGCATTTTCGTTTACGAAGCAGTATTCTCCTCTTTCTCAATGCAGAAAATGGTTTCTATCCTAAAGCAATATCTCAAAGGGCGACTGAGTTACACGGAATTTAGTTTAACATGTACCAACCCTATCCTTGCTCCCGCCGCGCTCCGAGGTAGGCAGAAGCCTTAAATGGTCTGCTAACCATGCCTACGCACTCGCGGCGGCTGCGCCCGCCACACCAATACATGTCCTCTTCCTCGCGCCACTCTCCAACGACTTAAATACTGCACAATCATAGTAGCTAAAGTATCGCTCGGGGGATTGATACAAAAATATTTAATTCTACCAGAAACTGCAAAATTACATTTAAACATACAACAAAATGTTCCAAAAATTGAATTTAAAGATTTTACATTAAAATAAAAAATAATACAAATACAAATATCTTGATTGGGGACAAAAGGTGAACATTAGCGGAACTACTTTCACGGTACAATACCCTAAGCAATCCCGTGAAGCGGCTGACCTACGTGCGTCAATAACCTACGTCATGAAGAAATTCCATGAAGCAGGTGATCAACCACGTTGGCGCCAGAAATCCTACAACCTGGAGAAGCTTGCAACATAATAACTTACTTCACCAGAAAAATTTGATAATCTACTAAACACTGACAAAAATCTAAAATGAAGAGAAAGACAAAAAAATTACACCAACAAATTTTATTAAAATTCTACTGTGGTCAAATTAAAAAAAACATGCAGAAAAATAAACAAACGACTCTGCTTTAAAATTCCCAACATTTCATATTTAAATTTTTAAAACCTGAATTAAAATTATTCATGTCCCAAATTGCTAAGTTACTGAATCCTGTTCTATCATCCCGAACACTTGATGAAGCAATACCGGATTAGGCATACAGCCTATAATTAACAATTTTAACTGAATTAAGAAAAAAATATTTTATGCAAATTTTAAATACGATACAGGGAAGTGGCTATACACTTCAAACTGTTATAACATTATCATACAAACTTTGAACTTGTGTGCCAACATGAACCCGAACTATATTTTGGTTCTGTTCTCATAGCATTACAGCAGTTTTGCAACTCCTCCCAGACAAGTTTCAAAAATTAAAACAGGAAAGAAAACTGCTTCCCATCAGTATGTTCCTGAAAAAGATGCCTGTAACAAATCAACAAATACCTGATAATTTTTCTTGTGGGAATTCACCTGCTTTGCAGAAAACCTCGTTTTCATCGTTTCTTGCCAGAAAACCTCTACTGAGTGGTAAACATGTGCTATCAGAGTTTGATTCTTCCAACATCGACGATCCTACTTTCTCAGTATCAGTGATTAACTTAGTCCACATTGTGTGTGTTTACACGGGTGCAACATTTCACTACGTGAACAAATAAAAAAATCTATCAAGTTAATATTAGTGTAATCAATACTATAACAACGCTGATTGTCAAAACCTTTTTACATTTCATACTAGGGTAGGAGTTTTTTACATTGAACCTTATGTAATTTCCAAGCATGTGAAATAAACTGGGAAATATTCTCAGACAACTGTAAGCAGTTTAGGGTTTTCTGCAATGTTACTGTATATACATACCACCAGTTACAAAACATATGTGTATATTCTTGTGTAGTAAATAAAACTTAGGTATTCCTAGAAAAACGTTAACAGTGTTTCGGTAAATCACAAGCAACTAAACAACGTTGATTAATTTTCCACACCAGCACTGTTACAAATAATTAACATCACAGTTGTAGCTGTACTTGTGCCAGTGCAAGTTTATACATTTAATCGACTAACAACCAATGATAAAATAAGGTATAAGCAAAAAATTGAATATAGTGCTAAAAAAAGGCTTGTTGATGAAACTAGTCGAAACAATTTTAATGAATAAAATAGCATGACATTTAGAATACAGCTACTTTATTTCATTTCTTCACGAGTCCTGAATATGTACGTGCAGTTTTTGTAGTTCCATGGAATTCATGGAACCTATTATCACAGATAAGGCAGGGCAACTATAATGTTAAAATTCTAAACATGTAAAATTCTACTAAATAAATTACTACAATCTTACTGTGGGAAGGTGACGCTGAAGACTGCATCTGTGTGGCAAGTGGTTAGTAATTTAGGTTGTAAACTGTCTTTATCAATGGTATAGATTTCACAAAGAGCTGTGCCAATCAAAAGCATGTCTCCACACCACCTCATGGATGTAACTTTTGAGCCAACACTGGTGCCCTTCACCTGTTTACAAACATGCAATATACACACCATCACGAAGGGCATCTCCTCAAAATTGTATCCCCTTGTAGTCACAATGCTAAATGTGAAAATATCACTTCTAGGCACATTAAGAGGGCGTGGTACATAATTCAACGCTAAAAGCATTAATCTATAACTGTAGGTTTCTTGAAGCTAATTTGTGTAAATTAAACAATAGCAATCTTAGACCATAGTTTTAGCCAACGTTTTAAACAAAATTGTTTCCAGTGTTACAAACTTCTGAGGCACAATCTCTGATGCCAGAACCTCGTGCAATTAACTGTGCTGCAAGAGATCACGCGTAACAAATTAGTAATTCTGGATAAATATTTACTCATAAAATTGGCAAATACTATTACCTACCTATGATTGTACATTGAGTATTTTATCCATATTGGCATCGAAAAAAGCGTAGAAATCAATTTATGTTTTCAGCGTTTATTTATCTACCACACACTCTTAAACAGTACAATTACAACATGCCACTTAAAAACAGTTGTTTGATACTTCATAAATGTATAAATATCAACAGTAAAATATTACACTTTGTAAAAACATACCAGCCTTAACATGGAATTTGTTTTAATAAACTATAGTACATGTTTGGTTTTGGTAACATATAAATAGCACTGCAGTTATACACATTAGAAAAACAATGGTTGGTACAATTCTTTCATCTTTTTTACCTTAGCTGTGATAACAAGACACATTTTACAAATGGACTGACATGGGAATGGTTGCACTCATATTGCCATCACCTACCCTGTTATACAAACATTATATTACAACATACATGAGATTTTATGAAATGCCTGAAAATGACTTAATGAAATTGATGACCAATTTAAACAAAAAATAACCAACCCTGACTGTAAAACCAACCCCAAATCCTTGTTAAAATCACTTTCTCACCATAATAATGTATATTCGATCTCCTCATATGACAGGATAAAGCCCAAACAAAGCATAGAGTTGTTGCACCGGGGTCTCAACAATTATGTTCCTACCTAAGCTGCCACCCCTGGTGCGGTCGAGCCCTTCCTGCGCTCGTCTTGCTTGGCTAACCATTGTTGCCTGCTAGCCATTGTTGACACCGCCTCGGTGGGTAGTGTACGGGGTACGACAATGAGGTGGACCGCTAGGTCTATTTCAATAAGTTCACTTGGCCACCTACTGAGGGTCTCAACAATGAGCGGGGTAGAGGTGGGATGGTGGGGTCGTTGGTGAGACTCTTCCCACCGATCAAAATCGGGGAAGGCCCATCTCCCATGAGCCTCTGCCTGCTCCCGCTGCTCTCTACGTTGCCGGGCTG
>PNEQ01055407.1:0-17210 GCA_003012365.1 Medauroidea extradentata
ATATATATATATATATATATATATATATATATATATATATATATATATATATATATATAGTACGTGGAATAACGCCATTAATTTACAACCTTGCAATAAATTCTACAAATTTAACAATGCGCATTTGAATCTGTTTTGAGAAGCTACATGTATAATTTGAGAACATATTAGATGTACGTTTTTTAAAACACAAGCAATTTAAAAAAAGAGTGTTTTATTTAATGTACCTATTGTGAAATAGCGTCATTACCATATACGTCGTGGAATAACGCCCTACCTAGTATTTTTTAAATTATAATATCAAAAGTTACGTATTTACGGTCTACAACTGATTCCATAATTCTTAGAAATGATTACAGATCGATTGCCAATAACAACAGTTATATGTGGACACAATATTATAAAAATATCATCGAAAAAACAAAGAAAACATTAAAGTAGACAAACGCGAATGAATAAAATTTACTAAAGATCACGAAAAAATTTATTCTGAAAGTTTTTACATAAAATACGCAAAACCAAATCATATATCACACGTTCTCTTTCATATTTAAAAGAAAACATTCAATAATATAGGTTATATTTAAAAACAGGAAAACTCTAATCATACATTTAAATATTTTTCCACATTGATATTCAGTAGCAAATGTTAATGACCATGATTCGATAGTAAAAACTAAAACATACTATAAATAATATATATATTTACACCAAGGCAATAATTATCTAAATTACAATTTTAAACAATTTTTGAGATCCATAACTACGTCTGCGCAGTTCAGCATGCACACAAAATTAAATGCTGCAGTGATACTTTGACAAAGTTAGGGTATGTAATACAGAAGTAATGTTATACGATTTTAAGGAAAAAAGCAGACAAAATGGAATGAACTAAAATCTCTCTTAGGCAATTAACAAAATTATTATCACTCATGTAACTCTCAAACACGAAATATTTACCTTCATAGGCTTTATTAGGTGTTATAGCATTTGAGTCACAGCTGCTGTCAGAAAGCAGAGCACATCCATCATCACACAAGGTACATAAACCACAATTTGGAATGTTTCCCTCATCGCATGTTTCATGATACCACACCTTGCACTCCACACACTGGATCCACGGCACGTTCATTGATTTGTCGTAGTAGTTCAGCCACAGTCCCCACAGTGAAGGCCATCATTCTTCTCACGAGTTGTTTGTCAGTTTTAGGCACTGTCGCAGCAGACTGCTGGCCAAGATTCCCTTGAACTCTTCTGGAAAACAACTGGTGAGTCACCAGAGTAGCTTTAACATTTAAGGAACGACGGGTTTGCAGGGGGTTTCGGATAATATTAGGTGTGGGAATCAGTTCATGTACAGTCACTGATAATGTTGATGTAGTTGGAGTGTTGTGGCTTGCTGATGGTGCTATAAGTGTTGCTGATGATGTGAATGAATCTGAAGTTCCAGAAATAGTGGAGACTTGCAGGCCTAACTAGTAGTTGTGCACGATATGAGACGTCACTGGGAGCATGAGCTGTCTGTAGAATTACTTGTGGATTGAATTGAAATATTCTCGTACATCTAAATCCAGACATTGCATTCTTGGGGGTAGCTGCTTGGTTTCAAGTTTCAGTAAATAGTTTTCGGAATTGTAATTTCTTAGTAGTCTTCCTGGATTTTTCCTCCGGAAACTGTCCACTGCCGAGTTCCAATACGCTTTCAACGATTAAATAAACTCTTATCTATGGGTTATAACTCGTGACTACAATGTGCAGGCAAACAGAATTGCTGTATCCCCAAGCTTTCCGCAACATCTAACACACTTGTATCTAAATGACTGGGGTGGCCATCAAAAATGAGCAAAACATTTCCCGGTATTCGGTGCAAATTAAAGTGATGAAAGAAGTTACACAATTCCTATTTAGTGATATACCCTTTAGGAGTCATGGCAAAAATACTGCCATTTGGAAGGTCATCACCGAATTCCTTTTTTGAATACTTTCCTTTGTACAGTATCATAGGTGGAATCCAGTTTGTGCCAGTAGCATTTGTGTACTCTACAACGGTTTCGGTTTCCCCCTTTTCTCTGTGAGTTTCTGCATGTAGCTACACTTTACAACCTTCTTCTGCTAGAACTAGCTGCTTGCAGTTGTAGGTCAACTGTAACCCACTCTCATCGACATTGTAAATAAGGTGGGGTTGATTGTGAAGATTCATTTCCTCTAGAGTGTTACCTAATAATTCAAAGTGTGCTCTAACAATTTTCTTGTTGAACCTCACGAGACTACCATAGCTAAGATTCTCAGCTTTTCTTAGCACAATATCATTATTTCTTCTCATGGAGCCTTAAAACCAGCCTTGTCCCTCTTTTTTGTTAGAAAAAGGATGTGAAATTCCTCTCTCGTAACATATCTGAAAAGCATACAATCAAATCTGATTCCTAGTCAATCCAAAACCCACTTGCTGCAACCTAATCACCTTTAATTTTAATTCTTCAACTTATTCAGCACTTAAGACCGCATTACGTCCATGTTTCCGTTTTGGTGTTCTCTCCTTTCTTTTCAACCAATCCTTAAGAGTTGTTCTGGAGATTTTATATTGCATTGAAGCTGTGACTACAGATTAATCTGATTTTATTTAATTTATTGCGTTCTGTACATCTCCTGCTTTCCATTTCGCCCTTACAATTTGGTACCTTTTCTCCATTTCGGCAATATTTGCATCTGTAATACGGAGAAAAAAATTGTTACCGTCTTTGTAAAGAGGCTGACTGCACAGTAACAAATTCAACATAAAACAATCACAGATACTCTGGTGTATTGGATATTCACGATGCCGTACTGTGTTTCATTCGAAATTTATTGATAAGTTATTTCATTTTCGAGAACACCAAAGAGGACATTACAAATTATTAGCACAAAACACTCCCAACAGTAGGCCCTAAATTAAATTGGTTTTCGTTTGTTGTAAAATAAATAAAACGTGTAGTATTACAAACACGCTAGGAGAAAAATTAAACATGGCGTTATTAACCAGCATGCATGTGGCGTTATTGCCCGACATGCACGTGGCGATATTTCCCGGGACTACGCTTTTTCCTACGATTCCCAACTGAATATTTAAACATGCCACAAAAAATTGCTTTATAACACACAGGTACACCCCTTTAAATACTGAATACCCTGACTTATAACACACGCACTGTGAATATTGCTTTGTAGAAATACATTTGCATACCTGAAATGGATCTGAAAATGAAAGCTGATTTATGACCGTCCACGTGCACTCAACACTTCCGAAGTCACTGATACGAAACTGCTTGCCGGAAGTGGATGACAATCACGGACAATGGCGAGGGGCTTCCTAACTTCGTTCCAGGAAAGAAACATACCACTAGATTTATTGGCTTGCTGGAAACTACGTGAACAATTTGAAATGGCGTTAATTCACGTAGTCACCCTATATATATATATATATATATATATATATATATATATATATATATATATATATATATATATATATGTCTCTGTGTGTGTATTTGATGCTCGACGCCCATGCTTTCATACTTTTGTTTTATGTCATGATTGACTTAAAATAAGGATACATTAAAAAAATTAATAAAACGTTTAATTATTTCTTGTGTTTCCAAAATAATTTAAATAAATTCTTATCTACCTCACTTTAATTTTTTTTTCTAAAACAAACAATTTTCTTTGGAATCATTTTATGCCCCTTTATCGATATGATCCTCTATTACTATTCTGCTTACGTCACAACAAATTCCTACCAGTACCACTATTCCTTCCACTGCAATTGTTACTACTACTTGAACGCATCCAAGATTGGTAGTATCTTACATGTTCTATATATGTTTTATTACTATTCTTAAGAGATATTAATATTTAAATAATAGTGTACATGTAGACAAATACATTACATTATGTCACCTGTAAAAAAGAGAGGTAGAACAGTTGTTTATCTCTAGCCTCATATTCGGGAGTGACGATTATTTCACAACGATTATTTCTGTGATCCTGAGATTATTCAATGACCAGAGTAGGTACGCATACATATCACATTAGTTACAAATCATAACTTTCAAACATTAAACATTCTGATTGATAGTTAGCTATAACTACGACCGTTTGACATACCAAGCGTGCCCGTAACTAAAACTTTAATTATTTCATATTTGTGCGAGTTAGAATTTGTTCTTTAAAGTTGCGTTTGACTATATTCTGTCTGTGATAACTATTTTCTGCTAATAGTTTTATCGTATTTGTATGACTTAATCGAAATTATCATGAAAACCGTAAGAAAACAAACTTGATTTTATATATATATATATATATATATATATATATATATATATATATATATATATATATATATATATATATATATATATACACACACACACACACACTCGCACAACATTCTTTGAGGCAGTTTTGATTCTAACAAAGAAATATTCCTTTATAACGAAGACAAAGTTTTATAATGCCTTTTCGCGTTCATAATTATTTTCTTTAGCTAGTTTAATTTGAGTATAACAAAGTTTTCTTTACAGTATAAATAATAAAATTTTCAATCACCTTGGTTGACAATAACTCAGATATTTTTCACACAAAGACAACTGATATTTTAATGATTCTGAAAATGGGCTTGTATGACATAATGAAGTTTGGACACACGCCATTGCTAGTGAATAATGTAACATTGTCGACTAATAGCGCATAACAGCGTAGCCATATAAAACACCCCTTTGCGCTAGAGATTATCTTAATATGTTTTGAGTAACAAAAGTTTGGTTCTCATCGCTAATTAAATTAAATTCTTTTTAGCAAATTATTTTGGCGCTATGCACGGAAAAGTGTTTTCGTTACAGCAATAATCAAACATTTGTTTTAGTAGCTTGTGTCAAACATACTTTGTTTAACAGTAAAGAAACACATAAAAACATGTAGACCCTAATTCATAACTATAATATTTTATTTCAAAAAACTTTTTTTAATGTTTATTCCCTTATAGAAAATAAAGATTGAAATATCATTTGCAGAAAAGCTACTTGCTGACGTTACGTATATAAAATAATCTTTAGAGTAAAGCTATATTTCAGTGGTTCGTATTAAACAATAATTTAGTACATGCAACAGCAGTTGTGTTGTACCAAGGAAAGTTTCTCGAGTTATGAGCTTACGCAGTATTTTAGAAATAAAATAAAAATTTTACAGCATGACCGCAGTTATCGAACATTAAAAGCACTAAAGTAACAAATTATTCGGAAAAAATGTCTTAATAAATTAATTTATGAAGTCCATGACATGTGAATTCAGGGTCATGTATTTTATCTCAGTCAATGTGCTTATGAACTTGTATTTCCCTATAAAATGCACATTGTAATCTTGACGTGCTACTATACAAACGGTATGAAATCAAAGACTTTTACGAGGAAATTATAGTCGCAAGTAATGCCTATCTCTATACACAAAAGAGAACGTTGACTGACTGACATATCAAACTGCAGCCTAAACCATTAGACCTAGAATCGTGAAAAATTTTATGTGGTTTCCCTTCAGGTCATAGGCGAGCACTAAGAAGGTATTTTTTCGAAATTCGACCTCTAATAGGGTGAAACTAGATAAAAACGCATTTTCGAAGAAACGTCGATAGAGATCGAACCCAATGGCCTATTCTCGTGATTTTCACTTCAACGGGACACACATAAAAATTCATACTAGTTGATTTCAGGAATCTTTGAAATTCATCATTTAAGGAGGTGAAAAGACCTTAAATGTGTTTCCGATTAATTTTCGATATCTATCGAATACTTCGGGATAGGGATTTAGATTTTACTTAAAAATGTTGCTTACGTAAATACCCAAAAAGTAGTTTGGAGATTTTTAAAAAAAATTCTACTTCCAAGCAGTAAAATCGGTATTTTATGAATCGATTATATAAGTGCAACATAATTGACTATCGCTGTAATGTTTACTTCAATTGGTGACGTGTACAAATGACTATAGATAGACTACAAGACGTTTCGAAATTTGATAGATAAGGAGGTGAAAATACGTAAAATATGTTTTCGATTATTCGTCCTTAGCTATCGAACCAATCTAGATATATAAGTACTCTTTGCTTTAGTCTGATACTTGTGTAAATATTCAAAATACCATTTAAATATTTTTTTTTGGAATCTAGCCCCAAAGACATAAAAAGGGTTAAATGTGTTTTCGATTCACAGTCAATATATATCGACCCGATTGCTGTTTTATAAAGCGACATGGTTTTTGTTTAATTTAATGCTTTCTCAAATACCTGAAAAGTAATTTCACGAATATTCGAAATTCCCCACCTTAGGAGGTGAAAAGGGATGAAAAGATTTGAAATGTGCAGTCAATTTATCGTCGATATATCTTGAACCCACGGCCTATTGTCGTGTTTTTCACGTCCAAGAGATAGCATTAAAGTAGTCTACAATGTGATTCAAGGGTTTTTCAAAATTCAATATCTTAGGAGGTGAAAAGACCTGGAATGTGTTTTAGATAAACCTTCAACATATATATCAAACCCATCGAGATATTCAGTTTATATTTGCTTTAGAATGATAATTAGGTAAATGGCCGCAAAAATCTTTTAAGGATTTTCAAAATTCGAACTCTCAGTAACGTACAGGGGTTACATGTGTTTATTAATCAATGATTGATTTTGCTTCAACTTGATGGGCTATCACCGTGATTTTCACTTCATTTCAATAATTGTACAGATATTTAACATGTGAAACTAAGATTTTTCGAAATTCGGCATCCAAAAGGGTGAAAAGGCATAATATTTGTGTTTCTATCAGATGATGGTACTTATCATAACTATTACGGATATTGTGGTTTTGTTCGCGTCAGAATGATGCTTACGTAAGAAACTAAAAATGTAATGCAAGATTTTTATTTTACAAAACAACTTTATTATTAAGAATAAAACTTATTTTGTAAATTTTCAAGGCAGACGATTCGAAAAGCAAATGCAACCAGCGAGAAATAATTATACAGGAGTTTCATTCTACAATTGTAACTAGACCAATTAATCATTATGAATAACTTTGACGTAATGTGGCGCAGTTATTCGTAGCTCGGGGTAAAATGGCATAATACCTCGTAAACTACGTATTTCATTCGAATACACTCTTGCATCAAAGAATGTGTAATTACTCCACAACGTCAACATTGCTGTGACTTATGCTACAGGCGAAGTCGCTGTTAATGACAGGGACTGCTACTCGCGTGGACAGATAGTGCTACTGATTCTGCTGCAGAGTTAGCTCAACTAGTAGCTTGGTAATTCTAAAACTTGATGACGGAACTACGTATATGGTACACAAAGATGATTTTCAGTTACAGTAAATAATATCTTATATGTATAATACACGCGAGCCAAGCCGCGGGCGCACTGCTAGTATAACATATAGTTCCTCGAAGTAATATAAAACTATAAAGAGTTTACTGTTGAGAATCATAAAGTCCGAGCAGCATTTTCCTTTTCACTACTAACAATACTGTACAGTTGTATTTGTAAATGTGTAAGACGATGATAAGAGTATCCACAGCTGCAGAGCGTCTCTCTGGAGACGAGATAGTTACTTATGTACAGTGCCCCTATGCTCCACATTGATCATGTGTCGTGTCTGACAACCTACGTCATCTAAACATTAGTTCCTCTGCGAATTTCCACTACATTGCTGCTGTTTCTTCGGCGAAACATCGAGCAACCATCTTCGCAACAATTGTTAATACAGAAATGTGAAGGCCGAAGGAGGGCGTACGTGTCATCGTCCCTTCCGAGAGATTTTTTAAGTTTTAAACCAATTAAATGGCTGGTAAAATTGATACAATATTTGCCTAGTTCAAAGTTTCACTTTACCCATAGCGTTATGAAAGATATCACATACAAGTATGCTGTTTAGCATTGCGACATTACATTAAGCTCCTATGGTCAGATAAAACGGCGGAGAAACTGAACCCATTTTCTATATTTCCTTCCATTTTCCCCATGTCTCACACCTGTCACTTACTCCTAATGTCAAAGAGACCAACAGTACGAGAAACAATGCAGACGTCGTCGTGTAACCGACAACAAATGCTGTGTTAATAAAGTCAGGGAGGTTGGAGGTGTTTGTGTACACACTGCTGGCGTACGAGAGGAGAGATCATTTGTAGAAGTTGAGAACGCGGTTGTATGATAAGTGAACTTTGTGTCAGTAATCAGCATGTCACTATAGATTTGTGTCTGCGATCTGCAAGTGCAGTATTCTTCGTCTGCAGAAGTTATGTTGAGGGACTACTTTCCAGAAAAGCTAAACTATTTAGGCTGCAATGCCTATGGTAAATGTTACCACTTTAGAATGTTGTTTAACAATTAACATTTAATAAAGCTGGGTTTGGCGTTTTTTAAGCTTTTATTCAATTTTAATTTTGGACATCAAAAGATTGGTAGAAAAAAATCGAAAAATAAAACCCTTATTATAAAAAAAACCAACTGATAAGCCTAATTTCCTCAAGAAGAATTACAAATTAATCACGAACGATAAAATCGTTTTCGTAATCTGGGAATATTAAATTATAATATTGAATCATATGTACGATACACGAAATATACTAAAGATAAGTAAGCTTACTAAGTTATATACCAAGAAAAATTTTAATGAAATTCAGGTAAAATCTCTGAGATCTCTGCATATCATAAATTTCGAAAATAGATGCCGTTTTACAAATAATACAAACGGGTGAACAAGCTAGGCAAAAGTCATGTTAGCTTTATATGAAGCATGTGTACCAAGTTATAAGAAATTCCTGAAAATATTTCGTCATGTAAGACAAAATGCACACTAAAAACATTAAAAAGGCCGCCATTTTTAGAGTGCAAAAACAAGGTGATCGAAATAAAAAAAATATTCAAGTCAAGACTCTACGTACCAAATTTGGTGAAATTCTGAAAAATATTTCGTAAAACATGTGATACTATGTTGAAATATAAAAATGGCAGCTATTAAAAAAAATTATGAGCACAGTATGAACAAAATTCACAACAGTAAAGTCATCTTTGTATGTAGTATATGTGTTCCTAACTTGGGGAAATTCTATAGTACAGTTCCTTAGATGTATTGCTTGATCGAAAAATTTAAGAATGGCTCAATTTTGAAAATATGATCAGGGCGTAAACGAAATACATGAAAGACTAGCCAGATTAAAAAGTACTGTATGTATACAAGGTTTGATGATTTTGGGTTCACTGGTTCAAAAGTTTTTAGAGGGTACACACACACACCTACACAGACACATACAGGAAGGTGATCTCATTGACTTACTTTTTTCTTCGGTAAGTAGACGTAAAACTACCAGCAGCAACTAAGTATTACTGGGTAGAGTAAACAAAACAACTACTTCTCGGGGCCGCCCATTTTAATATAACATGCCTGTTGAAACCACAAGACACGGGCAAGTGTTTAATAATTTGCATTGAACGTAACTCAAGTTACCACATTGGGTAATCACATGAAGGAATATTGTTTTTTCAATGACTGGTTGGGAACGTGTCCAGCCAACTATAGCGGCAAGATAGCTTGGTAATGTGCTGGTAACAGCTCTAGACGGGCGATGTTTGTCTTGGGCAAGTATAGACGCGGACTGCAAGCAGGTATGGCTCGAGGGTAGAAGAACAATGTTAATTACGGGGAAACTGAGAGCGGTGATAGTAAAGACAGTGTTTGGGCCTGCAGCGCTGGCCAATCAGATGGCGAGCCGTAGTTCGTGACGCGACCACGCAGAGATGATATCCGCTCTGAGTCTATACAGCTAGGCGCACTTGAGCGAGATACACTCTGTCCTTGGCTGAGCGGTTGTTTTGCTCAGCTGGAGAGTCGGTACAAGCTACACTGCGCTCCCATCATACAACTTGCATGTTTACATGCATGCATATACCTATTACATACATGCATAGTTTCAGCAATCAGTTCCAGGGGAGCTATGCCTAGTTAAATCTCCATCTTACATTTTTAACCCAGGCTAACTATTTATTCTACCTGATTGTACACTTCACGCATTGCTGAGTAAAACGTTACACCAATTAAATACAATTTCAGTGTGATATATTTTCAAAAGTACAATACTTGGTAGGGTACGCCACTCTTGCCATCCGCTTACCCTTGCAAACGTCGTTGTATTCGTACATACATGTAAACACGATTATATATATATATATATATATTTATACATGCATGCATCTGTCCAAATACCGGTACATCCATACATACGTCTATACAATTTGGTATTCAGAAATTTTATCACACACATAACTTACAATATATGTATATAAATGCATCACTTATGTGCAAAGATATCTATTGACATAAATATATACATACTTCAATTGAACTTAGTATAAAACTGAATTGCTATGACGATATGGTAGACATTTTATTCTGACTTAGTACGTAGGTATTGAATAGAAAATTTTGCTAGTAAATAGTAGGCGAAAATGTACTTTTATACAAAAATTTCTTGTTTTCTTTTGCTCTTGTAAGAAGCTTGCAAATAAACAACAGGCTAAGCTCATGTCACCAGTTTTAGGATGAAGTTAGCTGTTCACTGGAGAAAGCGCCTATGGACCACCAGCTGAGTGTTGCAAGTGACTATATAGTGAAGTCCTAGCACGCACGTAGTTGAACACGACAATATTCCCATACCAATACTTGAGCAATATGTCAATTTTACAGACAGTTGTTTTTGCGGGAAAAGCTATACAATCATATAAGACGCAAATCGCTCCTGAGTTTTCCCCCCCTACAAAAAGTGCCAATGATATAGCAATTATCTGCTAGACCCGTGAGTTAATGGTTACGTTTTACTTTACTGCGAAACACCAAAGTGTCATCAGAGTACACTAGTGGTTGCACTTAGTTTTCATTACTAGTATTATATGGCCTATGAAGATGAAATAAGGAAATGTTGCATAACATGAAGTATGTTATCATACACAAGTCAATATTTCACGAATACGACAAAATATAGTGTATTATCGTATTAGTCGTATTATTGTTCTGAATTAGGCCAGTGAGACATGTCGAGCATATGTGAAGCATTCGCGGCCGAATGCACTGTTACGTAAGCCAGTGTACTTCTAGGTAGTAAGTTCATGATACTATACAGTTTATATATTTTGGACAATAATTTCGCTATATATATATATATATATATATATATATATATATATATATGTGTGTGTGTGTGTGTGTGTGTGTGTGTGTGTGTGTGTGTGTGTGTGTGTGTGTGTTCGTAAGGGTGTGTGCTTGTAACCAACATGAAATTGTTATATTGTTTTTATGAATATAAGCCCATCTAAGTCGAAAATGAAAGTTGCTTATTCAGTATAAGTTTTGTTGTTCCGTACACATACTCATTGATGGTTAGGAGTTTACCAGTATGTTTTGCTACCCGAAAAAGTTTCATTAACGGGATTTACTGCAAAAGACGTCGTTTACGTTTACAGCCAAAACATAGTTCTTAATCAAACAAAAATATATTGCAGTGATGAAGTAATAAAAACTTCTTGTTAAATCATATAATGTTATATGCACTGCATTAACTGAAATTTTGACATTTTAAATGAATCATTAATAATTTTTTGTAAATATTCTGTCGATTTTCAGCACACATAGCAAACAAAAGACACTTTGCCTAGTCCTCCATTGCATTTTACAAGGGATTAAACCCACACAACTGACACTCTACTAACGTATAAATAAGTTCTACAGAACAATTTCTGCATTGGAACACTTTTATCCAAGAGTGTAACAGTCGCTGATGTATTGCTGACTACATAAGTTATAGGTTAAAGTTGATTTATTAATTATTGAAGGTTTTTATTTAATACCTTCAGAAGTAAAATTACTTAATAAAAGACTTTAGAATCACACAAAGTATATATATACTTATAGAAACACTTAAACACCCATATACACATATATTTACGTATATACGTACACATTCATATATACATACATATGTACATACATATATGTACATGTATATAAACTTCCTTGTTAACGCTTTAAAAAACTGCATTTTCAAAGACAACTTAAACAACACACTACTACTATGTTAATAATGCCAACATGAGAATGCTGACTAGGCCTACCAAAACACACGTTTTATTTTATATTTAACATTCCATCTTAATCAAACGTAACAACTTGCAACTAACCTAGGATACTTTTAACCGAAGACCAAAGTTATACACAAATTGTTTAAACTTCCAATTTACAAGAGACTTAGTAAAGCCATCCGCCAATGGTTCGCCAAACTTGGTGTTGTAGAGGGCTGTCACTCCAGAACTAGCCACATCTCTAACATAGTGATACTTAATATCAACATGTTTCAGACGTTTGTGGTTTTCAGGGTTTTTTTAACACGTGTATACACGACTGGTTATCTTCGTAAATCGTCACGGGTTCTTCCACATGTATGTCCAACTCCATCAGAAGACTCTTCAACCACAGTATTTCACTTACCCCAGAACGGAAGGCAATATACTCGGCCTCAGTTGAAGACAGTGAGACTGACTGCTGCTTGGTAGGGGACCAGGTGACCACGCAGCCAAACTCCTGCATCACATAGCCTGAAGCTGACTTACGGTCTGGTCAACTGCCAGCCCAATCTGCGTCAACATATCCTTGTAGAGCGGGGCACTTGTTCCTCGATGTATAGACCAGTTGCAGTTTCGTTGTACATCGAATATATCTAAGGATCCTTTTCAAAGCTTTATATAAGTAGATTCCCGGGTGGTTTTGGAAGCGGCTCTAGAAAGCTGAATGCTGCACTGAGGTCTGGTCGAGTGTTCAACATGACATACTTCAAGGAACCGATGTGTGCTCTGCGTATCTTTTAGTGTTGTATCGTCAGTTTTGTTTGTGATGTCCTATTCGACCTCCTAAAGTGTTTGCATAAGCTTACAATAAGACATATGTAAGCGAAGTAGAGCACTGTTTATAGGTACTTTGTTTGATGCAGTGTTCTTTCTTCATCCTGTTGGAAAAGGTTCATACCTAGGAAGTTTGAGACTGTTCCTATAGTTGTCATTTTAATGCGGGATGCTAGCAGTTGTCGAATCAGGTCCACTGCTTCAAGATTCGTTCCCATCAGCAACATGTCGTTTAAGTACAAGAGAATGTAGATTTTTAAGTCACCTTACAATAAATGCAATAGTCTGACATAGACCGCTTGAATAATAATTCGATCGTTAGTGCATTTAATTCTTCATGTCAGTACTTTTGTGACTTCTGCAGCCCATACAATTGTTTGTTAGGTTTCAACAATTTAACTGGTGTCCCCTCAATCGGGTTGTTTACAGTATCCATACCTTTCGGCTTCCTATATTCTCCCATGTAAGAAGGCAATTTTGACGTCAAGCTGGTAAATTGCAACTTTGTACTTGAAAGCGACGATCAGAAACAGTCACATAGTATGCAGTTTGGCCACTGTGGCATATATTTTATTGTGGTCAAACTCATGAGCTTGTTGAAAACATTCTGCCACCAACCAGGCTTTGTACTGGATGCCTTCGTCTTGACATATTTTTTTTAAATTTTGAACACTCATTTGGTGTCAATGGATTTCTGATTTATTGGAAGGTCAACTTCAGTTTAGGTGTTGATTTATTCCATTGAATTTAGTTCTTTTGCAAATCACTTTCTTCCACATTTTTGCTTCGGGTAGATCCAAGGCTTTGGCATATGATAGAGGTTCACTGATCCCAATATTCAAGTATAGGCCGTAATTTTGAAATTTACTTGGCATCTATAACAACTTTCGACATTTCAAAGAACGAACATGTTGAACATCAGGATATTGCATTACTTCACTGTCAAAACCAATAATTATACATCAGCACACGTATTACTTCCTGCTTTCGGTTCAGTATCATTTTGGTAAAATCGTTATTCTGTTTAGTTGATACATACAACTATTTTATCTTGTTTCTGGTTGTCAACATTTTTTTTTACTAAAAAAGCATTCTATTTTTCCTTCTTATATCTACATTTGGGCTATTCTTGTGATGAATATTTTCACCATAAACATCAAATACCCCCTTTTTACTTTTGCTATTCCTTTTTCTGTGGGTTTTCTCGGGCATGTGTACATAGACATCGCAACCAAACACTTGTATGAAGTCTAATTGCTGGGTTTTCAACACCATAATTTAGGCGGTAGCTGTAATAAGGGCCTATTAGCCAAAAGTGGGTTTTGAGGAAATGGACATTAAAGTTTTCATTATTGCACCATTAACTTATACACACATAAATGTTATAACTAGCTGGCATTATAATAAATTTGTCTTATTCTGAACGAAAGTTAGAGGACAGTTATTATAACACAGTTGTTTCTAATTTTTAAATCAATATTTAAAAAGGATGTTATGGGCCCTTCGTATGTAGAACATTGTTAAATTGTATTTGAGTTGCCTCTAAAAATAATATTGTACTGTTTTTGAAAAAAATGTTTCATTTATTAGGGCACAATATTATTATGTAGAATAATGGGGGGGGGGGGGTTGTAACTATTTACATCATGAAAGTCTTGCAGCCAATATAAGTACTTTTAAAAAAATTTTCTGTATCATACATTTTTTAAATCTCACACATATTTCAATATGAATAATAGAACAATGGAAAAAAGCACATATTTCTTTACCATTCACGTTTTATTAAAGTCAGATTTAAACACAAGTCAACAAAAATCTGTTCTCAGAAAAGTTCATAAAAAAAATACGAAATATAATATATAGTACCACAACATTTCAAAGACCTATCAAGCTGGCGATGTATCTTTTCAACTTTAAACAATCTAACGATTTATACACGGTACCACAAAATATTCTCATTTTAATCACATGTCAAGCAGGAAATATAGCTTTTCATAAATCCTTTAAACAATCTCTGGCATTCTTGAAAACACACCAACATGTTAATACTTATAAAACATTTAGTTATTAGTTGTTCTGTACCAAAGGTTTATAATATATTATATTATAACCCATGTATCTTGAGTCATTATGCACCATCTTCAACGTCATCATTTTCATCATCCGCTTTAACAGCATTAGAACTTTCTTAAAAAAGAGTTTGATAAAACTCTCTACTTTCTTCCTTTAAAAACACGTACAAGTTTCTAATATAATTTATTTTCACTTGGTTCAATGCAACTTTGTTTTCTGGTTCAAGAGTCAGATCATCCGGAAAGCTCTTAACACACGTGAATGGTTGGGCAACCTTGTAGTATGAACACGACACCAAAAGCATACCATATGGTTTATATTTTAAAATACAATTTTGCTGAATTTTGAATGCACTGTTCTTGCCTTTTGGGGTTTAAAAAAAAAAAAAAAAAAGGTATAAGAGCTTTCTCCCAGTCAAACACAATGTTAGAGTCGTGAAGTAAATGGCATGGTGAAGGATGGTTCCTGCATGTTACTACTATTCGTTCTAAATACACTTGTGAGGTTTCAACAGTTTCTATCTTTCTTAAAGCATTGCGCACCCCAAAGTGTTTGTCACATTGTCCGAACGTATGGCCTTTAACAGGAAAAATTTGAACAATTTCAACATTGAAAGTCTTAGAAAGCCAACAACAAAATCTAACAATGGTTTTATTTTTATTTTGTCCACCAGCTGCGTCAGATAACAATATAACCTTTTCAACATTTGGAAACTCATTGATTTTTTTTTTTTGATAAAATAATCAAAAAGGAATGATGCAACATTATAAGCTCCTTTTTTACACTGAGATTCTACTTTATGTTTTGCCCCTTTAAGAACCGAACTATCCAAAATATTTTGACGGTTAGCCATTACTTACAAACACTACAATGTTATAAAATGTTAATCTCTTTAATTGTTGTTAACCACTAACTGAAACAGAGCCAAAACACTGCTTCCTTGTTTGCTCACTACCAACCTTACGAATCAAAATATCCTAATAAAATTTGATAGACATAGAGAACAAAAGCATGGAGAATGTATTTTTGCAATCTCCCGAATAAGGGCCTATAGACCCATAAGCCGTTATTCCAGCTACCGCCTCAATTCAAATGGGTTTTTGTCTTTCATTGAGCTTGTATATGTTCTATTTATTGCACATACAGATGTATTGACTGCTTAGGCCTAAAATTCTTTTCCCAGGCTTAATGAAAACAACAGGGTTATGGTTGCCTCTACAATGGTTCTCATTTACCTATCGACATTGCCATTTTGCTCAGAAACATAAGGAATTGATTTTTGGTGTCTGATTCTTTTACCTGTCAACAATGTCTCAATCTCGTTTCTGACAACCTTTTTGCCATCGTCAGTACTGATGGTTTTCACGTTTAGTCTTGTTGCATCTGCTGCAGCCAAGAACTCTCTGAATTTACGACGTTCGTTTTGTTTTATTTTTTTTATATATTTATTATTATTATCTGTTTCTGCGGGTGTTTAGTCGTCTATTGTCGCTGTGTGCAAGTTCTGGATACTATGTTACTAGATAATGAAAGTTGCAAGTCCTTTTGTCCGGGTAGCACGTCGTTGCTGTCCTCTCGGGCCGGACCGATACTTATGTCGATTTGTCGGTATGGCTCTTAAGCAATACGGTCGCGCGCACGGAGCCCCGGCAACTAATTGGAATATTAAATGCCGCGCAATCACTGTCTCTCTCCACTTACTACCCAGAGGTGTCTCGGCCCGACGTACTTAGTGACTCGGTGAACACTTAATGGCGTCCCGACGCCCAAAACAACGACAATGATGGCACCTCGGCCCACAATACTAGCGTCTCGACGCCTAGCTTCGACGCCTGACGGTGGCACTCTGCCCTACCGTCGCCGCGATTCGCCGACGACCTCCTCGCTTGATAACGTCCGTCCCGGGCCGACGCCGGCTCGCTTCTCCCTGGATTGCGCCAAAAAACACCCCCGTCACTTGGCCAGCAAGCTCCGGTTCCCTTTGGGCCAATCAGGAGTCAGCTTACACCCGATGGCCCCGCCTCTCGAGGACAACAATTCCGGCCAGAACCGTATTTATTAAATCATTGCTTAATTTCTTGTAACTATTTACATTCATTTACATAAAATGGTTCATTTACTTGTTCACATTATTGATCTCTTAATTACTACATATCTATTACACTGTAACAACTAGCAA